>JAHWXV010254163.1:0-14094 GCA_024586415.1 Phrixothrix hirtus | reverse complement strand
GTTTAAACATAAGGATATCCATTTGTATACGTGGCAAAGAGGAGAGTCTAGAAGCATGATTGATCTAATCATTTATGATGAGAGGTTACGTGAATTGGTATAGCACACACGAGTGAGGAGAGGTTCTGAATGTGGGACGGATTATTTTCTGGTAATGCCAAAAATTAAACTTAGTAGAAAGTGGATATATAAAAAGAAGGCAGTTGCAAGAAAGACTTGAGTGAAAGTGGAAAGATTGCAAGAATAGAATGGGAGAGAGGAATAAGTACAAAACATAGAGAAGAGAATGTTGTCAGAAGTATCTGAATGGAAGTATGAAATTGGAAAAGGTGGCATCGAATGTGCATGGAAGACGTTGAAAGGCTTCGTGGTAGAGTGTACAACTAAAGTATGTGGAGTGAGTACGATTGGAAAATCAAAAAGAACGCAAGGTGGAATGATGCCGTGAAAGATGCAGTAAAGGAGAACAAAGAAATACATAAGGGAATAATTGGAACCAAAGATGAGAAGAACATAATAGGTCTACTGAAAGGGTATCGGATCAGAAAGAAGCGTGCAAAGGAAGCTGTGAAGGAGAGTAACGAGAGTTTGAGGGTGAATGAGGGAGTAAGAATGCAAAATGATTTTGACGATAATAAAAGATTAATTTGGAAGTAGGTAAGGAAGTTAAAGCAGGGTGAAAGGAACCGAGTAAACGGAATACGGAATAGCGAGAATGAAATGGAGTGGTATTAAAGTAAAGTGATATTGCGTTGTAAGAATATTTTAAAGGGCTGTATGGTAACAGGCATACTGGTATAAATGTGAATGTGGGAAATGCTGGAATACATAAAATCAAAGAGAGCGATAAGGTTATCGGCGTGAAAGGAGTAGGAAATGCAATAAAAAGGCTTAAAAATGGGAAGGCTGCTGGAGTAGATGAAGTTACGAATGAAATGCTAAAGTATGACGGTATGCAATTAGGCGAATGGTTGTGCAAAATATTTGATGCTTGTGTTCAATTAGCAAGAGTGCCAGAGGACAAGAAGAGTGCTATGATCGTACCACTGTACAAAGGCAAAGGTGGTAGATATGAATGCAAGAACTATAGTGCTATAAGTTTATTAAGTGTAGCTGCGAAGGTGTTTGGTAGAATTATAATTGACAAAGTTCCCATAAGTACTGAAAGAAAGATATGGGATGTACAGGGTGCGCGGATAAAATTTTTAGTTAGCAGCAAATGGCCGAGAAGTGTTTGCATGTTAATGAGAAAATGTATTGTACATTTGTGGATTTAGAGAAAGAGTATGATAGTGTAAATAGATGCAAGTTATGGGCAACTCTGATGGAGAACTACTGAATGCAATAAAAGCAATGTATGACGGAAGCAGAGCGTGCGTGAGAGTGAACGTTGCTGTTAGTGAGTACTTTCAAATTGAGCAAGGTGTGAGACAAGGATGTGTGATGTCTCCTTGGATGTTTAATATATTTATGGATAAATGTGTGAAAAGTGCATGTGAGGACTTGATTGGTATAAATATAGGCAGCGAAGACGTAAAGGTGTTGATGTATGCAGATGATGCAGTACTAGTAATTGAATAAATTTGTAGAAGTGAGTGAAAGGGTGGATCTGAAAATCAATAGTGGCAGAACAAAGGTAATGATTTTCAATAGGAATGATGAAAAGGAAATATGCCAGCTGAAGTTGGGTAGTGAGATAATTGAACAAGTGGATAAGTTTGCTTACCTTGGCAGAATGTTTGCAAATGATGGGCGAATAGATAGTGAATTTAAAAACAGACTGAAATCAGGCAGGAGGATAATTGGCAGAATATGGTCAGTAACCAAGCGTGAACAGTTAATTATGGAAGCAGAGAAGGCTGTGTACAATAGTGTATTTGTTCCAACTGTTTTATATGGCATTGAGACTTGGGTATAAGTTAGATAAACGCCGTAAGTATTCTTTTCCTCATAAGAAAGGCCCCATTTATTAATTACGCTACATTTAATTTGTTGCTGTCTAATTTGGAGATTAGATTTAATAAAAGTTGTATATTTTTCCCGCCTTGCCTATATCTATTTTATTACGAATGAACGAGGAGCGTTGAAAATTCCCCATTTTTAACATGAATTTTATCCAATTTGTTTTTGTATACGTTTGATTTGATTTTATTGGCAGAGATATGTCCATGATTACGGGAAATGATCTGAGTTTAGGCTGTGAATTGTTTTTAGAGAAAATTTCCATGGTATTTTATTTAAAAGAAAGGTATCTATTACATCTTCGCGTGCCCTAGGTTGAATTGATGTGGCGTCCATTGGCCCTTCGATTCTTAAATTTTTGTTTGAAATATTAAATTTAGACGTTCTACTTCCCCAAGAGCGGTGTTTAGAGTTTAGGTCACCTCCTGTGATAGTTGGTCTATCTGTTGGTAGGTTTTTGAGGTTGGAATGTGTGAATTTTTGCGGACTTATAAACGGCGTAGAAGTTAAATATTTGTCCTTTAACTTGTGTTTGGGCGCCTATGCTTTCAATCAGAGGTGTTGAGTTAAAAAGTGAAGTGATCTTATTTACTAACTCCAGGGTTATTTAAACGGTCCTTCCGCTATACTTTGGAACTACTCATCCGAAATCTATCACTTGCCTTGAGTTGAGATTCAGAAATCATGAAAACTAAGATTTCTTGATTCTGGATGAATAGTTTCAACTCGTTAATTTTGTTCTTTACGCCATTGGCATTCCATGTAGCGATTTTCTTATGCAATGGTATATTAACCATTAACGACTGAGGTTATTATAGTCGGTAACATTTTTGACAGTAATTTATTTAATATTGAGATTATCTTACCCTCAAAATCCAAATCGGGCGGTGTTCGTGGCCTCCTTATTCTATCAGCATAGGATATTTCGGGATTTACTTCTGCTGTTCTCTGTTTGTATCCTTGCTCGTAAATGTTCGCCTCCTTAATTTGCTCATACGTCAACCTGGTCAAATCCAACCAGTGTTAAATTTTTCCTCAAATGATCTGGAACCATTTGGTGCTTAACTTGTATTCCCTAGTAGTACAATATGTTGACAGACATATATTTTATAAAGGCCCATTATTCTATGTTGGCCCTTGATATATTGCTTTCGCCAATTTTGTAGTGTGTAGTCTTTTAGAGCGATCAATATTAAACGCTGTAACGCTTTCTATGTTATACCAATATTTAAAATATATATTTATCCTACAATGCTGTACTGCAGAGGCAAGATGCTAAGGATTATACGTTACTAATCGCCTATATAATTTGCCTTCACTGTTTTAAAAATATTTGCAAAGCAAGGTATTTACGATTTCCGTTATTTTAGACCCAAATAAAGTATCAATCTATTTACGCGGGTATTAATTAATCAGTTAATAACTTTACTTTAAGTTGCTTATCGAAGCTATATAGTATACAACAAAATATTTACTCTACGATTTATTTAATAATCTCCTAAGACTTGGTCGATTAGAAGTTGTATGACTTATACTACATGCGACTGGACAGAATTTAGAAAATTAGCGGTCAAAGTCGAAGTAAAAGCTAGCAGCTTAAAGATTGTGCCTGTTATTTGTCTATCATTTGACTAATTTTATTGCTGATAAGTCTTTGCTACGTGTTGCTAAATAGATCGTTGCCACTTATGTTTATCTACCTAATGTCAGATTTACTATTAGGTGTAATGTAACTTCACGAAATAGTGCGCAGTATTCAATATTATTTATCTTCATACAATATCACTTGTTTTGGAAAACTTTATGATATGTAACATTCACACTACTATTAATAAACGGCACTTATGCCTTTATTGATGTTAATAAATGCCTTTTGTTTATTATTGACAAATATTTGTTGAATTTTTATATAACACAACTTCCTCCAGCTATCACTAATATAATTTTAGGGACAACACTCCAAACTTTCAAGTAGTCCGTGGCCGATCATCGATTATGACCTAACGCATCTTTAATATTATCTTCGTGGTCAACTGACGCCTAATTTCTAGAGCTTGTAGTAAATATTTGCGTACGTGCGCAATGAAGTTTGCTCACTTTCGTCCTGTTTTGATTATTTTCTACCACCGAATACCATAATTCTTGAATCCATGAGCGCTCTCAAAAACAACTGAGTGAAAAGAATTTAAGCTAATTTTTGGTAATTTTTAATATATGAAGTTAATATTTTTTAAATTTATCTATTTGAAATAACTATTTTAAATGTAAATTTTTTTGTATAAAAAATGTTTATTAAAAATATTTAACGCCTTGAATTGAAATTATATACATATACGAGATTTTCTGCTATCAGTATGAAGGCGTCGGTAGCTTAGTTGGTTAAAGCGTGTGTCATGTAAACACAAGATCCTGAGTTTGAGCCTCAGCCGATGCAGAAAATTTTTAATGTGTATTAAAATACTTGTCAAAAGAATTAACACATATACACACACACACACACACACACACACACACACACACACACACACACACACACACACACACACACACACAGTGTGACATGGTTAAGATGAAGACACCCCTGTATCTCGGTTATTTTTGGAAGTATAAATTTGAATTTTAGTACAGAAGTAGAATTTTATATGCTGCATTTTTCAGGGTTCTCAGCTTAAATGAGAGGTATGAATCCAGCCTACTACTATTTCGCAAATATAGCCAATTCTCGATATTTTACGATGTGACAAAGATATCGAAAAAAGTTACTATAAAAAGTAGTTTTTAATCCTATTCTAACTTCAAATACCGAATTTTAGGACGAAATTCGAATTTTGATATTTTTACGCCAAGTCCGAATTTTTTATCAGTTGTCTCACTAGCCAGCCGTGGTAAAGTAAATATTCGTAATAATAAAATAAAAATCAAAGAAAGAATATTTATTCAACACAATTAATGTGGAACAATAAAAAAAAATTAGCTAGTATTAAGGCACCAAAAAACGTAAAATTATGGAATGTAGCTTCCTTCAACTAGCCCACCGTCAAGCCTGTTGCATTTCTTAATTCTCTTCGGATTGTGTTTAACAATTCTCCTAAGTCCTGCTACATTTATTTCACGGCAGGCTTCAACTATTCTTTCAAAAAGCTCATAAAACTTAATTTGTATACCTTATTTTTAATGGTACCCCAGAAATAAAAGTCAAGTGGTGAAACATCCGAAGAACAGGGAGGCCGCGGTTGAAGTGGGCTATTTCTGCCTACTAACGTATGGAGAAATGTTGGTTTAACCATTCTAGAACCAATCAAGAATTATGAACGGAAGCACCGTCTAGTTGGATGTACATTTCTTGTCGCATGTTGAGGGGTAGATTCTAAATAATATCCCAGAATTGGTTATCAAAGAAATTAAGTATTCGTTAAGCGTTTAGAGTGTTAAAAAATAAAAATGGACCGATTATTCTGTCCCCTAAAATGCCGCACCAAACGTTTACTTTTTGTGATTTTTGCGATTAATAATCCAGCGAGAATTTTCTGTAGACCAGTATCTGCAATTTTGGGAAGACACTACCCCATTAGTAGTAAACGTTGCCCCATCAGTAAACATACTTTTCTTTAAAAAATCTAAATCTTTCAAAAAATTTCCTTGGGCCCAAAGACAATAATCTAATCGTTTTATTTTGTCGCCTTCTCTCAACTTTTGCAAAAGTTTTGGCTTGAAAGGCTTTATTTTGTGACGTACAAGGCACTGTGTAATTATTTCTCGACTCACATTCAGTTGTAAAGCCCTTTGATGTAAATTCTTTTGAGGATCGGCACAAGTTGAGGCTAAAATAATGTCATCAATATGTTTTCGATTTCGAATGGGACCGTCAATTGGCGGAATTTTTGATGCACTCCCAGTTTGACTAAAACGTGAATTCACAGCTTCAGCAGTTACATGTCGAATAGGTATTCTCTGCGGATGTCTTAAGTTGAATTCTTGCGCAACTTCTCTGCTAATTCTAACATTATCACCAAATAATCTGATTATTTCAATTTTTTCTTCTAAGCTGAGACGTAGAGGTGGCATTTTAAGATTATTTACTAATGCAATTAACAGCTAATTAACGTTAGTAGACAATATTATTGTTTTTTCCATGGCTAAGACAATTGATAAGAAATTCAGACTTGGCGCATAAATGACAAAAATGTCAAAATTGGAATTTCGTCCTAGAATTCGGTATGTGGGGTTAAAATAAGATTTTAAAGTAAGAAATATCGAGAATTGGCTATATTTGCGAAATCATAGTAGGCTGGATCTACAGCTCACATTTAAGACGAGAACCCTAAAAAATGCAGCTTTTAAAATTCTATCTCTGTACCAAAATTAGAATTTATACTTCCAAAAATAACTGAGATACAGGGGTGTCTTCATCTTATCCATATATAAAATGTATTTAATATGGCGTTATTTCGAGCACTTTGGCGAAGCGGTTCGCTGACTGCAGTAGCTCTAATGTCCTTTATATTCATCCGATATGAAGAAGCAAATGCATTTCATTATACGTAGATGATTACCTCATACGTTTACTAGAATTATTAATTAATAAAGGAAATAAAAAAATAGATCACGTTGAAGGTAAGGTGCAAATTAGTTGCAAAATGTTTAAATTTTTCATAGATTAACAATATGAAGTTTATGTTTAATGCAAAACAAGTCGATCGACCGACGAATGACACAAATAAGCTTTAAAGTGAGCCGTCGCAGATCTGTAGTTGTTTATTAGAATTGTTTTAATCGTATCTGCAAATGTGCATTGTTGCGAGAAAAACACGTTTAATGTTTCATGTACATAAAAATACTAATAATTTACAACTTTCGCAGATATAAGGCTAATTTATTGTTCGTATATTTAGACACTTCCATTATACTATTAGTCTGTTATTAAATCAGGCATGCGCTATATTGTAGCAAACTCATGCATCTCCGTCAGTTCAATTTTAATATCTAAAATTTTGCTATAAAAAAATCTATATTTCCTTCATGGTTCGTCTTCAGCAGACATGTTGGTTCCATCAATTGGTAACGATTTTTACATAAGTTTATTCCATATTATCAATACGCTGGACACCATGATGTTTACGATTACATTTGAATTCGCTCATTTTTGTATTTATGTTATCTCCGGTTATATAATACCGGTAACAAAATAAAATGGAACTGCACGAGCCTCATTCCTTCATTATCTTAATTAATTTAATGATGGTTTGAATCAGCTTATCTTAGTTTTTCTTTTTTTTTGGCGTAAGTGCCTATATTCTTTACAATTCACAATGTTGTTATACATTCTTTTTTACAGTTACTTAAAAATTTTTTTTTCAAAACTTAAATTGTCAACCGATTGATAAAGACTCCTGTGTGAGTCGAAACATCTATTTTTTTACATTTTTACATTATATCAATTTTATTAAACACCTTTTCGAAGCCACTTTGTTGTTTCGTTTACTATTTAATAATTAAAACGGCATTTATCCTGAAGGAACTTTATATCAATGATATTATAGATTGCCAAAAGTAATAATACATTCTATAATTTACTGTTCCTACTCCTTGCATTAGTCCTTCACTTTGTTCAAAAAAGTCATTAGCGGCAATTTGTTTTTGCTGACCGGCCATTCGAGCCAGTTTTATGTAATAAAACTGTGTATGTATGTATGTTGTAAGTATATATATTTTCTGGCCAATTACGCGTAATATGGATTTTGAAGTGTTAGTACATAAATAAAGAAATGTTTATTAGTTTCAAGGAATTATTCTGAACATTAGACATAATTGTACCACATTGTAAAACATCCGCATATTTAAGACGTATCATAAACTTGAAATACCTATTTATAGGTGTAAATATTTACACTTCCGAAAATTCTTAAATATTAGGTAATTACAACTTTTCTAGGGACAACTACCATAATATTGTGATTTATATTGGGACACAATACTGTTTATAATACGAATTTCAATATAGGTATGTTACGGCTACAGTTATCTTGATAATTGTGGAGCATTCCTCATAAATTTTGTCCTATTTGTAAACGTCAAATATGCCTATAAATGTGGTTAAAACGTCAAATTTAAACCAAAGCTTTAAGAGCATATTTTTTAAATGTAGCTGTATTTTATTATACATATTTCCAAAATTTCGACTTTTTGACTGCTGTAAATTAGATTCCATCCTTAAAAATTTTACATTTTGTAACGGGCTTTAATTACATCCCGGTTTGGATTTAATTACTGTGCGCTATAGTTTCTAAAATGTAAGCAATAAAATGTGACGACTGACTTAAAATTATTTTGAGAAGCTTTGTAAAGTAAACAAGGTTAATCGACCTTTATATGTCAAATTACTTTTATTCTATGGTCCAATAGGTATTCTGTTTGTATGGTTAGTTACGTTTAGGACAGATTGCTCAGCTAAATTTCTTGTACTATGAAGAAGGCACCGCCCTGATTAAGTCAATCACAATTCATACTTTTTAAAGTTCACCAATAATTGCATTACCACAATTACTCCTATTTATTTCAACAAAGTAAGCAAAATGGTAAGATGTTAAGCCAACAACTTTACCGCTAAAAGGATAGTTGACGAAATACATTACCTAAAATTAATCTGACTTCAAACGCATTTTTATTGGTAACGATAATCTTACTTCTTTACAAAGAAATACTTCAAAGGTTTTTAAATAAAGCTTTTAGGTAAAATCCATGATGTTATCGATCTAAGTATGCCATTTCCTTAAATTTACAAAACATTCTTTATGTTCATGTCTGCATAAGTAAATTATTACATTATGCACTTATCAAATAATGCCCTTCTTTAAACTGTATTACAAAACAAAATCTTATATTTGCTACAAATTATGTTTTTGTTTAACATATTCGTTTTTACTCAAGACTTATAATATTGAACGGTTGTAACTTTTCATACTTCGTTTCGTAAAACACCTGATATAGACAATTAATCCTTACGGAGCTGTGTAAAAACATTAACTGCGGAAAGATAATTTTGGAACCGTTTTCGTGAGATTATACCGAACGAATTAAGAGAAATATATATTATATAGTATGTTCTACTCTGAGACTGAAAGGCCGGGATTCAAACTCGATTGAGTGTTGTAATTTTCATTGGAGGCGGATTTAAGATTATACCTTCTCTATGGATAGCGAAGTAAAATCATAGGGCCTGTGTCAATGTGATGTTTGGCACGTTAAAAACAAACAAAACTTTATATATTAATATCAGAGAAACATTTTTCAATACCATAGTATGTATTGTAACAGTTCAAAGCGTAGTCTTTGGGTCGCAAGGTCAATAAAACTAATTTATAATTTTGCATACGGGATTACTCATCGGAGTGGGTAGGTTCAGTTCGATCTGGTAGAAGCCAACAATTGCTGCTAGAGCCCTCTCTTGGAACGGTTCGTAGTCGGTTATCTTAAATAGCAGAAAGTTATGTATTAAAACGGAACGGCCCTCGAAAGTGTTCGCGACTTCTTATGTGAAACGATCTTTTCAAAATTCTATATTTAATAACTAAGCTCGGCGAAAATAATAAGATGGATAAAACCTTCAAAAGTAATTTTATTCATAATAACGGAAATAATAATTTAAATGAATACTTTCTAATACTTTGTACACATTTACAGTGACTGCTATTTAACAGTTACAAATTAAGTAATTGAATTTTAAAATACCCGAAAGCTTTCAATGCAAAAAAGCTTTCTTAGCATCGCTTTTCGTTGTAATATTCCATGCTCATGTTACTTATGAATTTTGCTTGGGACAGTTCAGTATCCTTCCAGTTGCGAAAGGGGTCACATCGCCTGCGAGCATGCTCCTTTGCGTAATGACTTGGACGGTTCAGACGATGATCCTGTGGTCCACTCGTGACCGATGCCATACAATAGACGAAGGTATCACGGGTTGCTGGCGTCAAACACGCTCTCGCTAACTGGACAACACAGAGATGTTTGATGACGGTGTATTCACGGGCTCTAGTGACGCTTGTAAGTTCGCTACAACTCCAACACAACGTTCGGGTGTTCTAGTTATGCTTATTGTCGGAATCGGGCTGCTGCAAAGCAACTCGTCCGCTTTCGACAATAAGCTAGATAGGATTGGATAATAAAAGGGGTTTCACACTTTCAGATGGCTGAAATAAATCCGCAGTTTTATTCTGCGATGGCGCTTTTGAAATTATAATATAAATAATTCGGCGTGGACGTTTTACGTTCTTTGCAGTTAACAAAGCGCTTTATAATTCAAGAAAAATGTCTCAACCTTCTAGGCAGAGATGCTCCTATTCTTTATGCAAAGAATGGCATGAACTATCGGTGTTAGCTCGAACAACGAATGGCAAGAATCATCGGTGTTAGCTCGAACAAGGAATAGCACGAACTATCGGTATTAGCTCGAGCACCGAATTGCAAGAACTATCTATTTAGACTGAAAGCTTCGTTTTTTAATACAAAATACTCGGTATATCGTTATCTGTTCCTCGAACGTTTTTTATAATTGTTATTCAGACTTACACTTATTGATAAGCGTATCTCTCATATGCTTTGGTTAGCAATTTATTTATAACGTAATATTGCGCAACTCCAATTAGTATTTTATCGTTAACTAACTTCGGTTTTGAGATTATTTTATGTTTGTTATACATTTCGGTAGTAATCTTTATTCACTTTGACGATAATCCTTTGGTTACTGCGTAATATTTCGCCATCTTTAAGTTTTACTTAATTACATCTTATATACATGCAGGTTACTGAACAATATTTATTTTAAATTAATTCGCGGTCCATCACTCCCGGTTCACTTATTAGCTTTTTAAAATGTCTTATCAATTTAATCTTCTGATATTTTCACGGAAACGTAAGGCGCACGTATTTGTTGCAAATCGAATTTTGGGTCGCTTTTTTACATTAATATATGTCGCTGGATATGTTACAGAACTATCCATTATAAAAGCAAAAGCTGTTAACTTTTGTAGCCAAATTACTGCCCGAACAAGAAATGATAGATAACTATCGTTCGTTCAAAAAGTTGTGAATATTTCTAGAATTGCTTAAATACTGCCACAAATCTAGCGAATCATTCAATTATTTATTTTGCCTCTCTCATTATAAACAATTTACAATTAATTATATTTATACCTATGTTTATTTATTTTTAATTTATTTGTGGTATTCTCTATATTTACAATCATTACATTGGAATGTCAAAATAAATTAGAACTCTAACCTGCCTTATAGCATGCGATCATTTAAATTTCAGTTCCCAGTGGGCTATGAAAAAAAATGCATGTCTTAGCTTAATATATTCTCAGTAATAATTATCTGTCAAATGGACGATTATAATTTGTAATTTTACAGAACGTTTTCGAGAATTTAAAACGACCTAAAATTTAAATGATTGCATGTTATTTGTACGAATGCTGTGACCTTCAACAAGCGGTATGACTCATGATGAAATTTTCAAGCGTCTCACGTGTAATAAACGTCGGCAGATTTTGGCAGTGTTGAGAAATTTTAATAGATTACTTTATTACGTCTTTAATTTACGTAATTATTCGGTTTTAGAATAAGGTATTCAAACTATTTCGAAACTGAATTTGTTAAGACGTTTCAGGGTTAAGAACCTTTTAAATAACGGATACTGGAGCTATACTGCTCCATATTATATCTAAATAGAAATTAACCTAATATTTCTTTTCAAATATTTACGTTAGACCTTATATCGATCTCACCAAATTTATATGAATAACGACTTGTTTAATTACACCAAGCGAGAAACAACGACTTTACGCTATATACATTTATTTAAAGACATTAATAAATAAATTGCAAATTAACAAATTTTTATTTAAAAATAACGCAATCAATTCCTAAAAAGACAGTTAATATTTACCAAGACCCTTCGATTACCTCTTGATACAAATCTGTTCCGACAGATTGTAAGCATGAACAACAATAGGTATTAATTGCATCAGGAAAGAACTTCCGGTTCTTTTAAAATGTTTGTTAAAATTGAAACAATTTTTAATTATTAAAATATTCATAATGCATCACTTTGAGTTTATTTGTTTATAAGTTTATAAGACGATTGTTTAAAATACACTTACGGTTTAATATGGTTGTTTGTATTATCTTCTAAATTAGATAATTAAGCTTCCTTCTGACAACTTGGATACCAAGTAGGATATTTTAAAAAGATTTACTTCGTTTTCAATTTACCATTCAAGAAACGCTGTTTCTGTAAAGTTGCGTGTTCGAATGTTAGATTTAATTTCCTGTTTGAAATTACGAAAATTAACTATTAAGTTCGCTGTAAAATGCCAGAGCTCTTTAATGACACGATTACCATTGCCGTACTTAGGTTAAGTTAAGATGTAATTAACATTATTAACTTCAACGGATCTAGTCTAGCGTTCGACGCCTGATTTGTACAACATTGTAGATTGACGTGTATAACTAAATGGAATGTGCTTTGCGCCCCAAAATGGTTGTCTAAAATGCAGATTGCTCTGAGTTAGCTAGCAGCTCCGGTCGCCGCAGTGGAGAAGGGAGTTCTACGTTTACGATGAAATTAATTAGACTAAAATTCAGGAACGGTTTGCAAGTGTCAAAAATAGGGAAAGAGTCGTAATTTTTGGGCGCTACCTTACCTAATGGTTAGAGTTTACAGAAATGAGAAGGCATAGAATCTTAGTTCAAACCGAAAGGTTATAATTTTATCATGGCATACTACTGGTTAATTATTTAACGTAAGCCACTGGATATGTACTTCGAATGAAGTACAAGTTAGACTCATATCTCAAAAATGTGTTAGTTTATCTAACCTTTCCCTGCAAGAAAATTATAGTTACTACACCCATGCAGGTTTATAGCGGTAAAGCAATAAAAACGTTTGTACTAACTAATTCACTTATAATAAAAAACAACATGGTACAGACAATCAAATAATATTTGATCATTCGTTTACCTAAAATTTAAAAAAATGGGCAAAATAGAGGGGGCCTCTTTTGAATTCCTAAATTTACTCTTTATTAATGGTAAAAAGAACCGGCCCCGTCTAGTCATGGCCACAAATTAATTTAAATACTTCAATTAAATATATTTTTGCTCATTAATTAAATTTAACACAAATATGAATATTATCTATCCGTTACTGGATTGAAGTAAGTTTTTCCAGTGGACGTTATTACGTGAACAAAAAACGGGTTGGTTGTTGAATTCCACGGGAGGAGTTCAGTGAATTGAAAGATCGCAAGAATGTCACTTACTCGTAATCCCGGTTGTCTACGACTTCAAAGAAACAGTGCGGCCAATGGTGTGAATTTCTTATTGTACCTTGTACTTCCGTGACGAATCCGAATCTTCACTTAGGAATTAAGCAGGTAATCGACACGGATCCCAAACATAATTATCATTTAGTGATAATAAACCGAGTTTCCAATAATTTGGCCACCAGTAAATAACCAGAACGGGTAGCTCGTCGATTATTTCCTTAAAACTTAATGTTGGCACACACGCTGAAGAATGCGACTTCTTTTCGTGACGTTCGAGACTCTACTGCCTGTTAATGATAGTTTTCGCCTTGAAATTGTAGGGTGAAGGGGATCGGTGGTTAACATTTATTTTTAAAAGAATAAACATTCTCACGGGAAAGTTGATGTATTTTATTTAAGAAAAAGCCCCTATGTTTTTACATAACGTGAACTGGGATTTTTTTAATTTTGATAAATGTTTTTAATAATAGATTTGCAACATTTAAAGATTTACGTTTTTAATTTTCACATAAAAATGGGTACAAGCTATACCTTAAATTTTTAGTGATACAAATAATTTACAAAGGTGCTTGTGCCAAAGGTTGCTTCATACTATCATTTGTACAGAACCGTTATTATATGCTAGCCAAATAATAACTGAAATGGGGGTTAATATCTATTTCAAAAATAAGCGGTATGAAGACAATGTTTTTAGTAGACAATTGCTTGCTAGTATACGCCCAATAACTTTAATTTCAGGAATTCGCTACCGTAATATATCTATATATATATATATATATATATATATATATATATATATATATATATA
>JAHWXV010254145.1:0-17934 GCA_024586415.1 Phrixothrix hirtus | reverse complement strand
AGATACTGGTTTATGTCTGAAAAGGTCTGTACTAATTCTAAAAGTGCTCACTTATTTATGATTACACTGAATATAAAAATCCATGAAATATTCAATTATTAGTTACGTTACTTGCAAAAATTGAGAGCGTGGTGTGCATTGAATAAAATAACTACGGGCTGGTTTCAAAACTGACCATCCGGTATATGATTTAATTAATTAATTGATGTTTAGATTTTCAAGCAAATTTTATATTTACTCAGAAGTAAATGTTTTGTGACTTTCGTTTCTAAAATATTATTAAATTACTATTTAATTTTGGCACGCGCACTATATATTGGTTATTGCACTTTAAGATTTACATTGATGAAATGATAACTAAAATTGAGCACAAGAACACTTTTATATAATTTTGTTTACACTAAAATACATACATATCTATACATAAAATCAATACCCAACAGGTCTTACATACTAAACACATGGAGCATTGGCTAACGGAATCTAGGCTCGGAACAATTGATCTACAAAATCCGGCTGATTTTTACAGCTGGGAATAGTTTAATAATGGTAACAAGTAATAATTGAGCTCTAAGTCTCCGCCAACGACATTTAGAAGATATTGCATAAGCAACCTAGATTCAAAATGGGTACCCAACTATCAAAATGTTAAGTTAAGCAATTTAAACTACTAAAATATCTTTACAAAATTCGCAGTACATTAGCTTGCGTTAATTCACATGTGTACACTTAACCTAATAATCAAAAATGTCTATTAAACCAGTAATCATCAGGTCATAATCCATTTTTCTCCATTCATTTCAAAATCAAACAGTAGCAACAATGTATTGTTTTATTACGTTATATGAATTGCTAACTAAAACGGGCTTGTACTTCTAGATAAGTTATAGTCTTAACAATCGAATGCTTCGGGTCCCGTTTTGTTATTACTGACAAAAATACGTGAAGATCACTTACTATTTTTGGTGACTATCACGTTTGAACTCAAGAAGAAGCCGTCCCTGTGTTTTAATTACTTGAAGACCTCTCTTGGGTGGAACTGCGAAATGGTAACTATCTACCGCTTGCCAATTTGAATCCCAAATTAATTTTGAAAACCCCGACTTCGACACCAATAGCCAAGTGGATAAATTACTTTGACGACAGATTCGATATCTAAAAATTAAGAACACATGGCACTACTTGAAATAAAAATCCTCTCGGCGAACTGGTTCGCTTAAAAACTGTTGACTAACTATCTACTAACTACTGAAAGTTTTCCACAATCCATCTTAAAAATTGAATACCTTTCGACTTGCGATGATGTCATGTCCCTAGCAACGTTTCGTCATTATATTGTGGAACAAATAATTTTATATAGGGTTCTCGCATAAATGTATACGCTACTTATTTGAGATCCTACATATATGTTTTTTGCATGCATATCTAGCTGTAATGGTCACCGTCGTACGTGTTTCAGTGGTGCATTATTGTGTCATAGGCGACAAGTCTGACTTCATCATCTGTGTAAATGCGAAATAAACGACTTCTTCTAATATAGCCTGTTTTTAAAATTTAACTTTTCAAGGAATAATTTTATATATATATAATACGAGGTGGATCTAAATAGTTTTTGATTTTTACCTATATATTCCTTAGGAACATGATTTATTTCTGAATTTAAAGGAATCCTACTTTAATTAAATTTGTTTAATGTGCAAAGTATACAATTATGCATCATTAATGCGTTAATATTATTTAAATGTTCACAAAACGCAGCAAGGGCTGACAAGTCTCAGAGTCAAAATGATGAAGTCTTCACACAAACTTACATTCGAATGTCGTATTTCTCGGGAAACAGTTGTCTCGGAATTTACTGCGCAACACTGCGTTACCTAGGTGTGCTAGGAACCCAACGAAATATTCAGGATCTCTGTCAGTTGCCTTAATTTGATTCGTCCGCTTTATCGTACAATCACAGCAGCAGTGTTGATGTTTGTTTTCGTTAGTTATAGTTGGAGCCTCAGGACTGAACATTTTCGATTGTTAACCGTCTTGAATCTTTGAAAATTTTGTATCACGGGCGAACAATACTATAAGGAAGAAAAAATTCTAACAACACTTAGCGTCAGCACTGCTTTCTTCATACTCAGACAAAATTTCAGAGCAGCAAACTGTTCTTCACATCAACTCCGTTGTTCTGTAGGAGAAACTGAACATATCACAACTTGATCGTCTGGCATTGGTCACAATCGGAACTGAACCGAACGCAATTGGTTTTACAGAATAGACAAAATATTGTACCAACTTTGTAGCACAATACAAGATAACGCGAAAATTGTAACCGCAAAAAATTATGAACATTCATTATTGAACAATTCTCGTATAAGCGGCTTGATATTTCTCTAATTTATTTCAGAGTCAAAGAAAATAAATAAATTACTAATAATTTTTAAAATTATGTAATTTTGTGACAGAATGTGCTTTTAAATTGTAATAAAACATATTGTTGTCTGCTTTATTTGGCAGCTATAAACAATTATAATAAATTGCTTCATTACGTACTTTAGATACGTAATCTTTGTTTGGTTTTAGAATGAAGTAGACAAACTAGTTCGAACTGCATTGATCTTTATCAATCAGTTCAGGATTCAAAACCGTTCCGTATAACGGATTTAAATATTTGAAATCCTTTACTGTTACCTGCTAAGAACCTTTTGCATGATCGGTCTAGACGAATGTTTAAGTTAGTCACCCTAGCGATCTCACCAAATAAATTTAATTAACGACTTCTTTATATTTCACCAAGTAAGAACAATGTTTTACGATCTGTATATCTATTGAAAATTCAGATTAAATAAAATAATAAATCAACAATATTCACATTTAAATATTAAAATACACAAATCCTAAAGAAGCATATAATGTTTACAAACCTTTCGGTCGTTTTCCTTTGCAAGCTAATGACAGGTAGTATACAAGACTTTACGGTATTTTATTTATGTACATTAGGGAAAGAGCTTCTGGTTTTTTGCCTTTGTTCAATGTATGCATTAAAAAGGTTGATAAATACACTTATGTATAATTTTCGTTTGTATTTTCTTCGATGTTAGAATATTATACTTCCTTCTGGCTTCCAGGTTAGCTGTCTTTAAAATGATTTACGTCCCTTTTAAATGTCCAATTCAAACTTGCGATCTTCTCTTAAGATTGCGCTTATGACCATTGGATTCTATTTTCTTGTTACCGTAGGAAAGTTTAATTTAAGTTGATACGTAAACTTCAGAACTTAAAGATGCCACGACTCACATATAAGTGAGACAAATTTAGATTTGTCTGCATTCCTAACTCAACGGACCTTACAACTTGGCTTCGCTCGATTGATTCACAAGCTCTACTGTCTTGAACAAGAAAAGATAAGCTGAAATTGCGTTCTCAGATCTTATATTAACATTCGGACATCCCACTCCCGTATTTTCTATCCAAAAGCTGATTCCAGATTTCAAAATTTTTGGTTTCATGTTTGAAATAACGAAAGTTAAATTTCAGTTCAAATCGAGGTTTTTTCCATTGCATTTTACAGCTTAGGCCCTGGTTTCTTTTTATGGCCGGCAAAAGGTGCTTCCCTTTTGGCGGTGTCTTTACTCTAAGAGTTTTATGTAAAACATTTCATTGCATAAGACCATTTTACTTTCCAATGCTTTGAAGTTTTATTTTTTACACAAATTTTAAAACTCACGCGCGATTTGTTTATTACGGGCACTTTGAAACTTCTAAACGTATAGATTTTTATATTCTGTGAAACTTAGTTTAAAACTTAATATTACTGGTTATTTACATTATACCAAAATTTATTTAAAAATTAAAACTAGATGATAATTTATTTAAATTTCTAATGTTAGAACACGTAATTGTTTACTCATTAATTATGGTGTCTGACAATATCGATTTACTAAAGATGTTTTAATAATTTATGAAGAAAATTAAGAAAACTAAGGGTAACCGCTAAATAATATTTTAAAAATTCTAAAGCAAGATATATTTAGCATTAAGTTGAACCGCAAAAATATTGTATATAAAAAAGCTAAAAATATGTAAAGTAACTTATGAAGTGCAATAGTTAAAAATTCCAATTATGGTAGGTTATGACTAGGCCTAGTTATGACCATTCATAAATCTATTTTCATATCCGTGTTTAAATTATCAAAAGGGAATGGGCCTACCTTAATTGGAAATTTAAACGATCGGATGTTATAATGTGACCTCGGCGTAAAATGGTTAAGTAAACTGTAAACAAATGTAAAAAACTGCAACAAATTGACATAAAGGGCATGAAAAGCTCTAATTAACAGATAAATAAAGTATACAATACTGTCGAAAATACGGTCGAAAATGCTAAGTTACTTCTTAACCGGATTGCTTCACATGCACTTCGACTATCCTACTCGGTATCCGTTAGTGGACATAATTCGCTATCAACGCGTCTACATACGCCACGCATTTTACTTCAGATACCGTTTACCTTTAATACATTTCAAATTTATGTACTTTTGACGTGGATAGCCTAAATAAAATTAACCACACCCACTCACCTTTACGGTCGAAAATATGAACATTATACATTAACACAGTACACTTAATTTGCATTATAAACGTTCATAATTGAATTTTTAACTTTTCGTTGTAACAAATGTCGACATATTAGTTCAAGTTTTATAAAACGCCAGCTATGAGTTGTAAATTTGTTTGTTTTTGTGGCTGAGGGATCGATGTGGAATTTCCCTTGTCCCTCTTGGACTAGAACTGTTATATAGCCATTTCGCCATACCTACTAGAATTTTGCCGAATCTGAAGGAGTTTTTAACGTGCTAAACATCACATTGACACGGGACTTTCGATTTTACTTCCTTATCCGAGAAGAAGGCATGTTTTTTAAATGTTTCTCCTCTGAAAAATTTACCGGCTCGATCGGTTCGAACCTGCGTCCCTTGGGTGTAGATGTACCGTTCTAACCATTACACCAGTCTGGGCTGTCAGGGGTTGTAAATAATTGTGTAGAAATGTAAAAGTGTACAGAATATTACATAAATAAATAAATTAATTAAACGAAACTGTTTATTACTGACTGAACGTTATCCGCAAGGTAGAAACAAAATAAGCAAAATAGTAGTGCCCTAACTGGAACTTACTAAAGACTGTTTAATAGAAATTACCGAAATAATATTTTCAAAATATCATAAAAACGTGTATACTATAAGACATACGTAAAAATAAATCGTAGTGTATCAAGAGACAGCTAATATATTTAAATGCAGACTGTTTTAGATTATAAATTCTTATTCGTTTGCATGAATATAGCCCATTTTCAATTACAGTTCCTAAATTTCATGCATCAACGTGTATTTTCACATTGACAGTAATTTTTTTCAATTCAATTTTAAAAGTAGATTATTTTTACTGATGCACGTACGAGCATGTATCATGGGTTATAATAAGGTGCAGAAGCACAGTGCATTTAGCTAGTCCAATTTTGACGATCGAATTTGAAAAATATTTTTAATGGCTTTATTTCTCTCGATTATGATGAATTGGTTCCTCAAGTTAGTTTTATTTGTTTTATATTAAATTATTTCATTTGATTAGCATTTTGTTATCCGTATTCTGAATTTCGTTGTTTATAAGAAACAAGTCTTAAGTTTCGAGTAGGAGTAAGAATAAACGTTATTAATATTCAAAAT
This sequence comes from Phrixothrix hirtus, assembly GCA_024586415.1. NCBI lineage: Eukaryota > Metazoa > Arthropoda > Insecta > Coleoptera > Phengodidae > Phrixothrix > Phrixothrix hirtus. The sequence goes on along the minus strand of JAHWXV010254145.1, from coordinate 12,217 downwards.
CCTGATGATCTACAAAATTATGAAGTCTTTTTGGTCTTTAAGGTATATCTCGTGTACTATATTCTAAATTGATTGCCTTCTGGGTGAGTTAATTTCAAATATTTATAATATTTATAGCTTATTTGAATAAATTTATCTGGTATTTTAAATATTTACGTAATAGCATTTCTAAGCTAGTATCATTAGATTGTATAGCTCTATAATTATTTATTTGTGATTAGTTTTTCATGAAATTATTTTGTTGAAGTTTGACATTTTAAAAGTACATCTACCTTGGGTATACACTTCACAGCCTACAGTGAATTCGGATACATCCAGCTGTAGCCCGAAATGTCCTCATCGTTATATCTGAAGGAACATCCAATGTTTGTACATCTATTTGATCATGTCACGCCTGAGTATTGAAATTTGTAACATATCTGCGTTTGTAATTACTCATACTGGTCTCTCTGGTAATATTTTCAATTATGCCAAGTATCAATTAATTATTTAATTATTATTAATTGTGCCATCACGTAACAATTATTATTTTTGAAATTAGATTTTTACAAGTTTTGGTTCTCTTATTTATTTCTAATTAAGCATATATTTTAATTTTAGCATCTAAATAAACAAGTATTTTGGCGTACAGAAATTTTTTATTTTTTGTCATCAGAAAGCGTCATAAAGATACTTGCGCATTATTACTAAATATGTTGAGACACCCCCTGAGATAAAAATGTTAGCCATAGTAACTTTATTCTCGTTTTCAAATTTCTTAAACCAACGCTAGGCTACAAGAATCTAAAGAGTAAGGTAAATGAGGTACAAGGTATAAAGAACACAAGAAGAAAGAAACAATGAACTAAATAGAAAAATATTTAATAAATTAATAAAAAGAAATTATAAAACGAAAAGTAATTATGGGAACAGAACAAAGCTAATGAAGACAAACATAATACATAACGAAACAACACTAATTTTGCCTATGGCGAATAATTTAGGAATAAGTAAAATTAAGGGATTAATGAAAAGGAATTATGTATACGTCCTTAATTGTAAAAAGGAGACCGGTAGTTAATAGCCCAATAATTGTTTGTGATATTTAACGTGATAAAATTCACTTTGAGTGCAGGTGCAACTCGGGAACATGGGATTTAGATCGTTTCCAAAAAACTTTAAATTTTGGTTATTTGTTTTAGCTCTGCACTTTGATATTCTAACGTTGAAGGCTAAATGCCTAATTATATGTTGTGTAGCTCTCACTTAGGCTAACCTCACACGAACGGCAAGTTGTGGTCGCTGACGCAAGTCAACTCACATGGGCATCAAGTAGTCACTTATTTCTGAGACGTGCAAACTAAAGACATATGGCTGCGTTTATGCGCAACATCCATCGTCTATGTCCAGTCAAACAGCTTCACAATGGATTTCGAAGAAGACGAATTGCTTTTCCTGCTGCTACCCCGAAGGCAACGACGACGTAGAAGAAGGATTCATTGGGTTCATCCGATTATAGAAAATAGAGGAAGCGGACAGTTTCATATGTTATATAAAGCGCTTAGCACGTAGTTAGTCACCCAGTCTCTGCTACAAGCGAAGAGCAGTCGCCCATATGAGTTGTACTGCGCGTCATCTGGCGACAGATTGTCGACGGGCCCGTCGGCATGGTCGCGACTGTCGCCCAAACCAACGTCAGCAAGACTCTCGTCTGAATTGCTAAGTAGCTAGTCACTCAGTCTCTGCTACAAGCCAGGAGCAGTCGCCCATATGAGTGGTATTGCACGTCATCTGGCGACAGATTGTCGACAGGCCCATCATCATCATGGTTGCGACTGTCGCCCAAACCAACGTCAGCAAAACGCTCGTATGAGTTACTCAATGAATGAATGCAGCCATCGACACGTAGCGAACAAACTGCGCTAAAATGTCGCAGAAATGGTTATATTTCAGAAATCATCTTCTTTTTTAAGTTTCTCGCAGCACAAGGCGTGTCACAACTTAAATGCGCTGTTTTTGTTGAATGTTTTAACAGGGTTATAAATTCTGTACATTGTTGGGAAAACTAAAGCTATAAGTTTTTCAGATTTTTAAATCAGGTAAACTTAAAAAGTGTATAATAGTTTTCTTACTGCGACGACAAAATCGCATGATTTACAATCCTTTTTGATAGGGCAAAATCTTTACTCGGATAGAACTTCAAGTCCTGGTACTGGGCACTGAGATGCAGTTATGAATCTTGCAGCATGTTTTGTGTTTAGGCCAAATATTTTAATCTGACTACATTTCTGGTTACAGTGTTAGATTATATCCCTACTAGGCGGTGTTTGTTCACTTTTGCGTCCCAAAGGAAGAAAACAATAATAAATTCGTATAAAATTAGTTTATTATCGCCTTGTTTAGCGACAGCTTCGATTATTTTGCAAAGTACTATAATATATCGATCAGGTCTGAAGAGAGGCATGGTGACCGATCCTTCCACTACATAATAGAATCACCCAGTTGCTACACTGCATCAGCAAGCTAGTATAAATATGTCAAATATGTGTGAATGGGCAGTTCAAGATGTGGATTGCAAGCGCGTGCGTTGCTGTCAAAGTAAACATGCAGAAAGCTAATTTGGGGGTAGTTTTTCTTAATGAATATAAATTTGGCGTCGGAAACATTAAAAAAGCGTTCATGGAGAATGTGACTAACGAACGTACAGCACGTCGTAGGTTTGCGAAACAAGAGTTGTAAAATTAATTAAGCGTTCATTGACCCTTGGCTATTTGAGACGATGAATAATGTGTCGTGAGATATCGGGAGAAATTTGTACTCATCATAGTACTACTGTTTAGTGCCTAACTTTTCTGAGTATGGTGAAAAAGTTGAATACCAGACGTCTCATAATTCGACGCTTTACAACACGAAAAAACGTCGTAAAGTTTAAATTTCTCTATTTTCTTGGAAAAGCGTAATCTGTAATGAAAAATAGATTCCCTGTGATAATTGCAAACATTCAGCACAGAAAGGTATCAAAAGTTACCCCTACTCTAAAACATTTCATCAGAGTTTGTCAGGTTTTGTTGGCGTTCCGCGCCATAATTTTAAATTTGCCGCCGTACGTTCCCCGTAATGGTGTGGTTGTTAGGACGACGAAAAATAAATAAGTATTTTTGGTCGGATTAAACACGAGAGACGAGTTTTTCTACTCTGCGTGATGCTTGAAAATTAATTAATAAAATAAAGTGATAGATATAAGCGACTTTCACTCTTGTGGATTTCGACGGCGTATAATTTGTATTAACTCGTCGCGAAACCACCGCGACGGGCAGTAAAACACGCGTTGGTCGTAAGCGATAGGATTGGTCGTGTCTGAGTGTTTTTTTTTCTTCTGAAGAGTCCGGGTGAGTATAAGGTTTCCGCAGATGTAAGTGTGGCGGAAAACCAGGCCTGAGAAATCGAATAGTGGATTTATGGGGAATTACCTGCCTTTTTCGACCACTTTCGCAGTTTCATTGGACGCGTGAGTCTTCTGAGAGTACAGTAACGTGAAAGAGTCATGACTGACGATCTTGGCGTTGTGGGCAATCGAGAAGCCCTGTGACGCGACGACCAACACCAGGGTACCTATTATTTCATTTTATTTCGCTTCCATATTGTTTGCCTGTAAGGGCGTATGTGAAATGTCAAGGTGTATCGGCGAGAATCCGGTTTAATTTATAGTCCCGGCTGCCAACTGTTGTAGAGCCCAACTTAAATCTTTCCCGTTTTGAGGAGAGCCTGTCAGTACATAATTCCTGTTCGAATTCTAGACGCACACCTGTACTTATTGTGATTAGTAGATTTGGACAATAATTTTATATTATAGTTGATTGATTAGTCTTCCCCGTACCTCTTGAATTAGGCCGAATTCAAGAGCTGGAGAAGTTCACTTGTAACACTGTGTCATATGTTGTTGTTGTATATGCTAAATAAGCCATTTCATTAGGCACAGATAAATAGTTATTATCCGAATAGAATTTCATTTTAAACTTAGGATAATGTAACTGTAATTATTTTGTATTTCAGGGGATATATTTTAGTCAAGATACCCCGCCCCCTCTAGCCACGGTCTTAATTTATATTAATATTTGGGGCCCAGATAAGAGCTAAATTCGGGACAACGCAGTTATAGGTCATGGAACCATTTCTCTCTGTTTCGAAGGACAGTCCGATTCAGAATACGGCAGCAAGGAGCAGTGGAACCGCCCCCCCTAAACTTCAAGTCTTCCCTTAGCGCGTGGATGTGCTGGCGACAATCGATCGCAGATCCTCCTCCTCCGACAAGCTAGCGGGACACCAGCATCATCATTGGGCGTAACGCCAAATGCGCTTATGACAAGTTATCTTTCAAGTGGGCAAACTAGATTGCACGGAATGGCACAAAATGAAAAAATTGATAGAGAAACAATCGAAATTGGATGTTAGACATGGTTTCTTGCTGTTGCACAATTTGGCCTATGAATCATTACTTCATTCTCCATATTCCCCTTGCTTCAAACCCACAGATTATTATCTGTTTCGTGCCTGGATCAACTTCTATCTTGCAAAAAGTTCACGCAAGGTATCGAGGTTCAACATGCCATTGATGACCTTTTGGTTGTGGGATCACGCCCTTACCTGATATATAGCAACAGAAAATTCTAGCTGTAAACTTACATTTGCACAACATTGCTCGCTTCAGTACAGCTGTACAAATTAGCCTACGAAGTAGGTTAAGTAGATGGAACTAAAAAAGGAAAAATGTATCTGCAAAAATCTTTTCCATTTAGTGACACCGAATTATTTGCGCGGGAAATCTCTTGAAATTTGTTGCTCGAACAAGAGGACAAGATACCAAAATCACGGACTTGTACTGAATTTCACCTACATCACAGCTTATTACCAATGAAGCATACATTTGCACACCGGATGCGTTATAATCTTTAAACATATAAGATGGCGTGAGACGCACTTTACTGGTTGGTTGTCTTTTTGAAAGTTGCAGGAATTTCCTTTTGAAACGCTGTAGTGCGGAATGGGATAAAATAATGGTATAACGATTTTAATCTTTAATCCCCAGTACGCCGTATTTCTTGGAAATGCTAATATATTTTTCCTTTACTACACAATTGAAATATTGTGATGCTTTGTTTTGTTTTAATTTCAAATTCAACTCTAAATTAAAAGCGAAGCAAACATTCAATACACTTAGAAATTTTGAAACTCCTTATTTAACCAGCAGTTGTTTAGAATACTTATGAGAATAAACAATGATATAATTAGCATTACTTTATTTCGTTAGTTTTTAGGAAGCGTTTTAATATTTTACTCCATTGCATATTGCGCGACTGGCGAGAGTTGTACTAAATCGCGATCCGATTTACCACTTTAAAAACCTATATGCTGCTTCGTGGCAATCAATATAAAATGGATTAATTTCCTAAGTTTATTTGCATTCTTTGAAGTAAATTGTAATGCTTTGCTTTTACACTTATAATTTTAGGTGTTAAACAAATTGATTATATCAAATTTGTTAAAATAATTTAATTAAAAACAATTAACTTACATAAGTATTTTTGTAAATGTTTAGAATGAGAAATTGAAATTTCTTCAATAATATACATTTAAAATTCAATCATAATTCTTGGAAAATACTGTCTTGATTCATCTCCCATCCGATTATTTTCCTGCCTAAATTATGTGAGTTTTAAGAGACAGAACAAGTAATAAGGGTAAGTCAACCAGAACGCTAGATTCCCCAATACCTCTCAATTTTTCTGCGTACTGTGTCAGATGCGTTAGCGGCTCCCGAACCGGGTTGCCATATAGTTTACCATTATAGATCCTTAATTTAGTTTTGGTGAGTTAACATTGCCGAAATAATATAAATGTTTTCTCCGAGTATCGCAGGTTGGGTTGCATTATTTAGTTGCGTCCATCAATTCCGTCGATGGAGATTTTTTTCGGGAATTTAAACTATCTAAGTTAGTTCAGCCTACCATATAAGTTGAGTGGTAATTTCACCAAATCAAATTAACGGGAGAAGTTATTTTGAATCTACCTAATCTCCAGTATTTACTCTACAAGAACTTCGCTATAATATCTTACTGAAATTAATATTTTATGGCTGCTTAGCATTTACATGTTGAAGGTCATAAATTTCAACCGGTTATAACAGATAAATCACAGCTACCTAATTTATAAACAAGAACTTTAAAATTTCAATAACTTTATTTAAGTTGTTGATTTAGTTTCATTCTTATGTGAACGTAGAGACAAATTAATTCACTTCAATAATCCTCCGTATGAAATTTGGTCATATGTTTGAGCCTTGTATAGCACCCTAGAAGTGATAACTATATTACTGTTTAACTATTTTGCGTAAGCGTATTGCCTTAAAGCAATTTTGGCAATTTAAGACATCGAATATTTCATGACCTAAATACCGGAAACTTCATAAAACTTCCCACCATCAGCTTACTTATTAGAAAGCATGGTCTTTATTCCTAACGGTTATATATGAAAAGTTAAAAAAATTTTACCCATCAGCTGGTTCACTACTGTAATCTTAGCTACGTTCAGAAGTTTCGTAATTAATATTGTTTATTTAGCATTGCTGTTGTGACAATGGTTAAATATAATTGGGAGGAGCAAGAAATGTAAGGCCAACGACTGCTAACACAAAAAAATTACTAGACATAAAAATTTCTTTATCAAATAATCGTGGTGAGTTTGAGTAATAGTCATGAAGTGCGACTTGAATTTAATTAGGTATAATAAACAATGAAAGGAAACTCTGAAACAGTTAAATTGTTTTACTGAAATTCAAAAAAAAATAACAAGTAATGTGTAATAAATAATCATAACGTGGCGTTGATATAGTCGTATTGCAGTAACAAAATTAAAAATAGATGCGATACAGTTAAAGTTGATAGAAAATAACTATGTTAAATAATTTCATTAATACAAGTCGAAGCCTAAAAATAAAGATCAAACGGGGATGGTTTAAAAATAATCATAACAACTTGAGCAACAAAAAATAAGAAATAGAAGCATGGTACTCAAGAGTATATGCATGAACGTGTATACGGAGCGCCAGTGGTAGAATATGGCAATGAACTGAATTAAAACATAGCAATAATTTTTCCCAGAAGCATTTCACGATCACCTGTGATATATGTAAATTAAAATTACTTAGTTCAGATTTATTAAATGCAAAATAACTGCCCAGTTTACTTAAAGTTTTAAATAGCAAATAATTGAATCGAAAGAAGAAAGTTCAGTTTAATAATTTTAAATAATGTATTTTAATAAAATGTTGGATCAAAGGTAAAATAATTGAAACGTGGTTGATGGTGGTCATGACGTGTTAGGTAACTTTTTAAAAACATACCCATGTAGATTCATCCTTCGTAATTAATTACGGGAAAGGACTAGGTTGCTGTTCAAATAAAGACATTCCACTTATAAGGTTGGAGTTACGAGGAGCGTTTTATATTATAATTTGAATTTCCCGACAAAATGAAGAACTAAAAATTATAGGTTAGTTCGCTATTTGATAGTCTGAAACAAGTGCTTGCTTGATTTGGTCAGTTAACATACCAACCTACAATTGGATACATGTGAGAAACATGAGTGAAGAAAAGTGCATTCAAGAGTGGAATAAAGCATTATTTTAAAATTTCTCAGTAAAGAAGGAGTCAAACCTTCTGAAATTTGTGAAAGGCTAACAAAACAGTTCAGTGAGGATACGTTGTCAGACGTCAGCATCTATAAGTGGAGTAAGGCTTTTAAAGATGGTCGAGATCGTGTGAAAAATGAACCGCATTCTCGGCGTTCCAAAAGTTCGACAACGGAGGAAACTATTGACAGCTTTTTCAACATGATCGGCGAGTTACGGTAACGGATATCGTTTCTATAGAAAATATCAGTATTGGTAGTGTACACAGCATAATTAGAAATCAGATTCTCTATGGGAAAGTAAGCTCTCGTTGGATTCTAAAAATTCTAATGGACCAGCATAAACAAACACGGTTATAAATCACTCATTCGCGTTTGGCACAATCTGAAGAAGAAGGGGATGCTCTTTTAGAGTCTATCATCACTAGTTTACTCCTGAAACAGAAAGAATATCCATGCAGTGGTGAAACCCTTCATCTCAAACATTACGTTTCAGCAGGAAAAACTATGCCTACGTTTTTAGGGATATGAGGGGGCTTTACATATAGATTTTCTTTCTGAACAACGTAAATAAACGCAGAAAACTATTCAAATGTACTGATAGGCCCAGTTAAAGCATCCATCAGAAGCAAGCGTAAAAAATCCAGAAATCTGTCCGATTCTTACAGGATAATGCTCGCCTTCATGCCGCTGCTCATACGAGGGATATACTTTGAAAATTAGAATGGAGTAGTGTATCTGATCCGCCATATAACCCAGACCTTACCCCAATAGATTTCCATTTGTTTGAGCCCTTAAAAGAGTCTCTAGGAGGAAGAAAGTTTAGCTGAAATGAGAAAGTCATTCGAGAATGGGTTCATCTGCAGCCACAAGATTGTTTTTCTTGCGGGATACAGAAGTTACCTGCAAGGTGGCTGCAGTGTTGAAAAGTGATACTAGATACTTTAGTTTTTTTATGTTAGTTTTTGAATAATTATGAAATTATAATTTAAATTTGAACGCTCCTCGTAGAAATTAATTAATTAAAATTTCCAGAAGGATTTCATTTTAAAATCTAATGTGTATGTAGAAAAGCAAACTCATCGATCGAGATTTAATTAATCAAGAATATAGAAAATTACTAAAAGTAAAAAGAGATGTCAACAATGTAAATGTAATTAATAAAGAAGGTTACCTTAGATTTTTTAATTGATGGAAATATTTTAGGATAGCTTAATAGAGTCTAAATAGAACGAACGTTTTAAAGTAACAGCCGAATGTGAACCAGCTTTATCAAAACTAGTTTTTGGGATACGGCTATATGCTATTGGAATGGATGGAATGTTATTGCACTAAGGCAAATTGACTATGGTTAACATACTTAAATGGCGAAAATTAATGAATTAAGAAATTAATTACTGTAAAATTAATAACTATCTTTAAAACGTTACAAGGTAATATTTTTATACATAGAAGGAAAGGACATCAAGTTTAACTCTATAAAGAGACTCGTCAATAAAACAAGAAAATTTCCATTGTTATTAGTAAATACCGGTAAGACAAAAGAAAAAAGATTCAATAACGGATATGCCAAAAAGAACATTCACAATGCTATACACATATGTGCCAGTTATTCGAAAATGTTTTGTACCGATGCTAAGAATGACAAATGCATCAAATGCATTTTTCGTTCAAGTATCTAAAATCGAAGAAACTCACAGTAAGATGCATTAACTGATAAGGATTCGCCCAACGAGCTATATAATGCACCCATAAAACCCCACACAGCAGATAGTAAAGAAAACATTGGAAGGAAAAGAAAAACTGAAGAAAGCAGAAGTCATATCACCCACCTTTTAGGCGGAAACAACTAAAAACTGATAAAAAACAACTCATCACGCATGAAGAAGAAATCCTCCACTAGTTTAAAGAAATACCTCCAGAGGCCATTAAAACAAATGTAAATCAATAAACAGAATTAGAATAGTAACACGCAAGGCCAAGGAATTTAAGGAAAAAGTCTAAAAATTAGAACCATTCTCGGGCGAAGAGGAAATATCGTTGGATCTCTAAGACTAGCTCTATCAGACATATGGGAAAGATAGATATGGCGCACTTAGCGGAGCAGGTGCTTGCTGATAATTGATTATGTACACGGAAGTCCTGAAATTTTCTACCCTTATTTTCAATGAATCTATGGGGATATAAATTTGCATCCAGAACAACCTGGTAAACATGGTGGCAGCTTATAACTCCCAAGTAGGACGCTGGACTCTGGAGATGTGCTAACATTCACATAGCACGAACCAACACTTATCGAAGGCGACCCCAACGCAAACCATTCGGTAAACAGTACCGACCCACCCACTGAAATGGGTGAAACCTAATCAGACTGCTCTAAGATTACTCAGAAGTAAGAGTCGATAACCTAGAAGACTCCACATTTATACCAATGGCGATGACAAAACATCAATTAAACTCAGATTACTCTTTGTTTACAATAGAATACCATACCAATACGAAGAACTAAAAGAATAAGAACGAAAATAACATCGGCTCACCAGTATACGAGCAAAATGGAATAGATTACGTAATCCAGCCCAACCAAAAGCTCTGAAAAAAACAAAGAAGCGGTGATCAGATAGACAGCCACCATCAAAAAAGCCAGAGCCTAAGAATAACAGCAAAAATAGATGCGACCTATCCGAGGAGGAGCAGCAACTCAACTAAGAAAAGAAAAAAGATAAAACAAGGTAGTCGGGGATAAGGCACTCTACAGATAGAAAAACATAGAAATTACAGTAAGAAGCATAAACAGCGATAAGATCAAGCAAAGGGAAGTATTAGAGTCAAATAATCAAGGAATCAAAATCTCTAGCAATAGGAAGAAAACTCAACGCTCCAAAAGAGTACAATGGATTCCTCTCAAAAATAATCAAGAAAATGCGGAAAATCGGAGCGAACACTTTTCTGCAATAGACATAAAGCAAAACAAAACCGAAGCTACCAAATCTAATAAAAAATGAGGAAGAAGCAAAAGAGCGTTTGAAATCTCTTAATATAAGGAAAGCTTCGGAAATGGACGATATATCCAATCCAGCCCTCACAATGCTTTCTTAATTGTTACTCCGAAAATTACCTAATATCTTGTGAATGTTATCCACAAAGCTGAAAAACAACAGCGGTAATTACAATCCCGATGTAAAGTAAAACGCGTCCGCCCCACCCAACAGAAGGTTAATCAGACTGCTCAACAATAGGGCTAAAATTACGGAATCAATACTAAATGACAAGTTCCTCAAACAAAGCCTGCTCCCTACTTCGCTGCTAACAATTCCACTTCAAGGATAAAATACCAGTCCTACAACAAACAGTTATCCAAGGAAAGAAGAATTCCTGTCATGCCATAAATATAGAAAAGGTTTACGGTAAGGTGTGGCAGAAAGGTGTAATATTTAAGATATAGCGGCAAACCCTCCGTTAGCGTTGCCCGGACCAATCGGTTCCATCCTGCAATCAAGGAAATATAATGTTAATGTGAAGGATGCATTTGTGTTACTTATAATAGTCGAAGAAGGCTTCCCACACTGGTCTCTCCTCTCTACTGCGTATTACAGCTAGTCCCCGAGAGATGTACCTTTCAGGAATATCCAGCTTCAGTTCGCAGATGACTCAGCGGTCCTCACAGCTGACAGGACAATCAAAACGTCCTACAAAAAGCATGATAAATGCGCCAAAGGAGCTAGGAACATATTTGTCAGAATGGAAGATGGTTATAGATGCTGGTAAAATCCAAATAGTGAAGATTTCACCTGCCAGCAAAAGAAGATTTAAAGGGAAAGGATGTGAATCACAGGGAAGAATAATATCGATTCCCCTACCTGAGAACGATATTGTACAAAAAAACAAAATAGAGCTAACCTGAGGAGAGCAAAGATCAAAAAACTGCTTTATGTCTTTTACATATACACCCAATTTCGAATTATGTGCGTGGTAAGTCTGTTTGAACGCATAACATAAGCGGTGCAGACTCTCCCAAAATCGCTTTTCTGATGACTTGATGTTCTATATTCAAGGGCCTTAATCAGCGCATGATATTAGCATTTTGAGTTTCAAAATATATTGCAATTAATGTTGCATTTCAGACAGCTGAATTACAAAGTACCAGCTGCCACGGATTCTAGCTCAGTAGCTATGTGGTAGAGTAGGGGGGGTATGGTGTAATCGGTGTAGGTGTAAAGTCGTTGAGGATAACACTTCACGGTTGGTCTCTTCTCGGTTTAGGTGACGTCAAAGTCGGCTTAAGTTAAAAATAAAATAAGGTAGTACAGTAAAAAGCAAATAGCGCGCCAGTTGTTCATTATAAAAAAAGGAAAACTCAAAGAACACCCAAACCACAAGATGTTCTCTTATACCAAGTTCACTTACAGCGTAGACTCGGCTTCTGGTACAGCAGACCTACAGAAACCTAGAGGAAAATCGATTAGGAAAAAAAAGGAAGATCAGTGAAATTATAACACTATAATTTAACAAATAATTAGATATTTATTTACCAACCCAGAATGCTATCAGT
>JAHWXV010254108.1:0-11189 GCA_024586415.1 Phrixothrix hirtus | reverse complement strand
ATATATATATATATATATATATGCAATATATTCATTCAAATCACACCAATTAACTAAATAGTTCTCACAAATAAGTACCACCACAAATATAATAAAATACAATAAAACCTAATTTTAAAATTCATTTCTATCTTTATATATAAAAAAAGACCATTTTATATTATTTGTCTTAAATGATGTTTTGTCTACGTCCTTTAATTTAATATTTGTTATTTTATACAATTGACTTAACCTTGCTCAGTGAACGAAACGCTTATTACTAATCAACATTAAAATAAAAAGCTTACATTATAATCGCCTTGAAAATGCCTGTATATTAAATAGACGAAAACGTTCGGCACAATAAAAATAAAATAAAATAATTTTTGGGGTCGGACTGTATTTTTATTTAACATCAAGCCTATTAAAATTTTCCACAATTACGATAGAAACATTTATTACAAAGAAAAATATGTTTTATCAATCTCACCGATATGACGTAAGCATTCGTTCATCTCATATTGAACTGGTGTTAAGAAAGAATTTCTGGATTGTAACAGAATTTATAGTGGTACATTTAGCAATCAAGATTTATGAGCTTCAAGATTACTATTGAAAGAAACAGATCCTCGCATTGTAAACAGTGAAGATAGTGTGGTTGCGTTATAGTGCAAATAGTTCTGTCAGTGTGATATTTAAATTTTTTGCCCACATCTATTGCCAATGTGTACACCAGACATATTAAAGGTATAATACTTAATTTTTACAATATTAGGCATTCCCTATGGTAATGTTGAATCACAACACCAACAATTTTAGGAAAAAACGATTAGTAAAAATTAATCAAAAATTCCTGTTGCAATTACTAGAAACGTTTCGAATGAACAATTTTGTAAAATTCGTATTGTAGGACTCCTTATTTCCCTTACTCGATATTTATAATATTTACATTTGCAATTTGAACAAAATTACCCTAAAGATATGGCAAAGTTTTTAATAAATTAAGGCTCATTCTGATTCCCTTATATAAACATCGGGTTGTTGATGAAATAAATAATCACTAACAAGAATAGAAGATTTCACGAATGAATATTTAAAAGAAGGAGAACATATTCGATTTTTAAAAGGAAACCACTACAAGCAACTTAGCAGTGAAATTTGCAATGATGCGAAAACTTAACTTCTTGTAAACTTCTAATATGATACAATTACGGAAAACATGTTTGTTCGTAATCATATTGAATAAGGTACTCTTCCGGGAAAAATGCAACTAGTTGTATTAAATACATAACCATCCAAGTCAATGATAAACAGTGACATAGATTCAAACTCGCCTGTGTTCGGAGAGTGTTCAGTGGAAAAAGATTTTAAACCATGACCTCTGGAACCAGGAAAAATGTAGATCATGCCCTAATTTATGTTTGGTCGGTTAAAAATAACTACAGAGGTTTGGGACACCTCAGGTTCTTCAAAATTCTATTAAGCATGGGAAAATTACCAGAGCAATTGAAACCAAAACAACAAAAGGAATTTTCGCATCCCTAAGCCTAAACCACAAAAACAAACAAGACTAGAAATTTCAAGTCGTTTTCATAGCATTTAGACTTAATGTTTAAATTATTTAACTACACCTGAATGATATTGTTATAAAATTATTAAAACGTAAATTTGAAGTTCAACGAATTATGTTTCAGTATTTAGTATGTCACTATAATAGGAAATACGTACCCTAGAATACAATCCCTGTAAAGTGCGTTTTCTGCTTTTTACTATCTTTTGAAAAAAAACTGAGAACTCCGAAAAAAATATTAAACATTGCGATGAGGTCTCAGAAAAAAGTAACGGATGCTTAGAAACGTCTTTGTCTTGATTCGAATTAAAACATCCATATTCGTAGAAAGGTAAACTGATGCTTATACTTAAAATACAACCTTAGGGACAGCACACGTAACTAGCTCGTGAATTTAAGGACGTCTCTATACTGCAATAATTTTAGCAAAGCGGTTGTCAATATATTTTTGATAATTTTATATGGTATAGCTATTAATTAATAAGAATGGGAAGTGCATTTATAGAAGCGGGGAACGCATACAACATGGATGATCTTAAAACTTCCGGAAGCAGATAAGACAAACTGGGTATCCATTAGTCAGTCTGAAGGCAGAGACTGAAAGGACAGCTGCATAATTGTATTGCCAAAAGTATTGCTAATGAACCGAGCAGCGTGTTAATCGCAAATTTCTTACAAAATTGAAGATATGAATGAACAAGTGCAGAAGAAGGGGTTCCCGTTGTGGAAGAACACATGGATTCGCGGTCACGGCAATACTTTCGCTAAAGTAATTTCTGGTCTATAAAAGAATCCCACTACTGGACCGCCCATCCTACCTGCCATGTTTCTTAAGGTAAAATTGCATTGAAAGAAGGGAAAAACAGGGAAGCTGTTGAGGGAGTTGTCACAAGATTTGTAATGTTCCAAACATCACGTTGATACGAGTCCTTATTTAAGAACAAAGTATATTTAAAGTTTTTTCGCTACTTAAAAATTACTAAACTCGGCCAGGTTCAAACCCGCTTCTTTTTGGCTCAGATTCAAGGTCAACTGCTAAGCAATCGAGATCAACATTATTATACTTAAATTTATTTTTAATTAAAATAATTTTTCTAAATAATTTCATAAAAATAACCTGTAAAAGTGTTAGCTAAAATTTTCGACTTTGAATAAATTTATAATCACAACTTTGAATATATGGGGTCAATTTGAAAAGTTTGTGATCCAAGTATGAAATAAAAGACCATTCTCTCAGAGTTTTACATGCATCGCTCAACGTTCATTCAATATTTTGATTCTTTCCAGGAAAAAAGCTCCAATCCTATGATCCGCTAAAAGGACTTTATTGTAATAGAAACTTTCTTGAGTTTTAGAAACAGATGGAAATCCAAAAAAGATTAATCAAACTGGTTTATATAATTTTTTCGGTCGAACAATTTAAAGAGACCAATGCGTTATTTATTCAATCTGTAGCAGTATGTTCTCCAATTGTTGAACAATTTTAAAGATAGTCCATCATAATTTATGGCATCGTCTTTCCAGTTACTTTTCCAGCTGTGATTTTGTCTACTATTTGATTGAATTTTCGTTTCAGGGGTTTACTACTGGATCCAAGTTTTATTTATGTTACGAAATTGTCGCAAACGATTCTATTAGTTTCTTTTGAACAGTTTCAAATGCGTTTTTGTTATTCAATGAAGAAACTTTTTATATCCAATTTGTTTTTCGCTTCTTACTATTCAGTCTCTGGCAGGACAACGTGAATCGTGAGATTAATGACCATTCTAGCTATTGTTGGATGCACTGAACGTAACTGATCTTCTTTCCCAAGATGATAAACATTTTATCATAAAGTTCCTTCAAGAGTTAATCTTTTTATCATTATGCGCCATTGAATGCTATTCGTTTTTAAAAGTTCTCAGTCTGTGCTCCTATTAATGTTTGAAACTGGTAAACTCTTTAATGCATCTCTAGAAATTCCAAATTTGGTATGAGGACCACTATAAATATTGCTACCCAGTCATGAAAAAAATAATTGACGCGCTCAAGCGTATTTTGCTAAATAGTTGCGTGTATTCTAATTTAAAGTAGAAATTGTGGGTTAGATATAGTAATTAGTTTTACCTTTAAGGTGTATTATGAGGAAAATTGACTAATTTGGAATTACTGTATCGCGATGTCATAAAAAGTTTGATAAAAGAGTTCCATCAACTAAAATCAATTTCTGAGAAAATGGTTACCATGTATAAAAATGATGCATCAGCGTAGCACATACAAAATTTTAGCCCAAATAATTTCGACGAAGACGTGAATCCATCGAAAAGGATTCCAGAATTGTATGGCTAAGGGCTCAAAAGTTGAAGTTGTGGGCTTTGAAGATGGTTCTGAAAAGCTCTCCCTCATTAGTACGTTATTGAGAATACCTGAACTAGTGTAATAATATCTTGCATGCCAATTTGAATATAAGTAAGGTGTCAGCCAAATAAGTTCTACAATTGATGACACCTGATCAAAAACTTCGTAGATTGGATAAGATTGCGCATTTTTTGGCACACATTGTGATAGGATACGTGAGTTAGTTGCTTCAAAGGATTCAAACAAAGGCATCATAAAGGTTATCCGTCTTCAAAAAAGGCACGGACGCAAATATCTGCTAAAACACCGATGACAATAGTTTTTGGGGCATAAGCAGCATTCTTCTCATTGAATATATACTAAAATTGATCGCGGAAGCCAATATTTAAAAAATGTACGTAAATCAGTTAATCAAAAATGACTCAATTTCTCCAATGGAGATGTATTTATGTTACATGAAAATGCGACGGTCATAAGGCTGCTAAAATATACTTTATAAAGATAGACCATCCTCCCTATATCCGAATTCTTGTGTTGTATGACTTCTACATCTTCTGCGACAGCTCGGTTTCACCTCTTTCGGGAATACAAAAGTATAAATTCACTGGGCAATAAATGTCTCCAGTTCGTTGGTTTAAGGGCGGGGGGGGGGGTATTATTGTTTCATATATAGGCAGATTTTTTCCAGTGACCCTCGTGTAATAAAATATATGTACATAAATATAAAATTTTATACCCTTAACCGTGAAAAGGTTAAAGGCTACAAACTTTTCAAATTGTCCTCGTAATAAATGATACCTAGTTGTTTTGAATTTTCCCTGTTTTATTTTTAGTGGTTAAATGGGAATTTACGATAACTTTATTTTAATCGAATCAATTAGTAACTTATTTTTTATAAATATGACAGACTTTTAAAATGAAGAGAAAGTAAATAACGAACCTGTCTAAAATTAAATATTGAGCTCTATATCAAGGTAAAAGTACTCAAGTACGTGTTTTAAAGTACTATACATAATTGATTAAATTAAGTTATTTATTGAACTAAAGCGGCTCACTTTGTATGAAATTGAACCATTACATAAATGTATTTTGAAGTATAGTTCGCCACTGCCCCAATACCCTACGGATCACTTTACCTAATTAAATTTTCACCGTGTTTCCCGAGCAGCGTAGAATTACATACATATATAAACCTCAAGAAAATTCCATTTAAATAGACAATAACGAAAATGGAACTGGCAACCCCACCCAGCAACCAAAACCTTCTTTGGAATAGAAAATAAGACTATGCCTACACAGAAAGCATCTACAAGTCAACGCTCTTTTTTGTATCGTGCACGGGGAAAGTTTTGGAAGTGGATAAGAAATTTGAGCTCTCACCAGGTTAGTTGTAATATACAAATTAGAATGAATATAAGTATTTTTTTTGAAACAATTGCATATCATTAGTTGTTTTCTCTTAATGCTGAGCTTCTTCCTAACTTTGAAAGATTTTAAATATCAACCATTAAGTTTTAACTACAGAGGCTGACTATGTCAGTATGACCTTTTTTTATCACAAGTTTGTTTCTCGTAGAAATCTTCACTGTAAAACTTGTTCACTGTATTTCTCTTGAGCTTTACGCCATTAATGGCGTTAGATTTGCCATTCCTATTTTAAAACTTATTTTTTAGGGGGAATAAACAAACAGTTTTTATCAAATACTTCCGGCTAACTTCTTTTAGCTCAAGTCATGGAGAAATTATAACAATTAAATTTTAATTAATCTAAGAGTTCTGAAAAATAGCTCGGTCAATAATTACTATCTATCAAAACTATCCAAAATTTACTTAAAACTAAGAACTGTTACGCTGTAAAAATTAAAAACAATAAAATTGAAAACGTAAAATCGATAATAATTGTAAACTATATTGCAATTACAATACTTTGTAAACATAATAAAAGAATAACTAAATAGATATAAGTGCGAAGGTTGAATAAATACTGAATATAACTAGGTTGTTAAGTAAACATATGAAACGTTTACACCTCAAATTATATCACAAGTTCTACAATATCGAAAGATTAAATATTAGTAAACGTATTGATTAATAAAAATCTCAATCGGTATCAAAGGTCCTTTTTAATTGATTTCAAATTTATAATAAAATAATACCGGTTAATTACATATAAAAACTAGGGCTTGCAATTGCTTTTACAAGCAAAGGTTTTAATTTTATATAAATAATAATTTATTGTTGAATCGACTCAGCATGTAGAAAATTTGAACAGCATATTTGTTGAATGCGTTGTTATTACAATAAATTATGTTTAAAATTTAGCTTTTTTTGCCTGTGTTTCATTAATGTCATTTTTTAACGTCTACAATTCTTGTTTTTTACCCTATTACGTCAAGTAATATCAATTGTGCTACTGTACTGCTATGAAATTATTCCAATTTCTTATCGCTTATCTCTTATGTTAAATAATTGCAATACTTCTGGATTTGAAATTTAGGCAAAGGTTTAGAATAAATATATCTTCTAATTAAAATTATATTTATGAGGAAATTTGTTAATCATGTTGAACAAACTTGTGCTTATACGATTACATTTATTTTATAAATATTAGGTTTTTATCTCCGGCAAAAACATTTTCGTAGTACTTTCTAAAGTTAGTTTTCTTGTTTTACTTTCTCTTATTCTGTATAAAAAACACAATTACAGGTTCAAAAATTGTTTCTTAAAATTGGCTAGTGTGTGCGCGTGCGCGCGCGTGTATGTATTGGTGTGCGTGGGAGTGTGCGTGTGCGTGAGCGTGCGTGTGTGTGTGTAGAGAGAGAGGGCGCGCGCGTGCAAGGATGTGCATGGGCGTTCTACGTGCGTGCGTGTGCGCTTGCACGTGCGAATGTGCAGGTGTGCACGTATTGAAGTATGCGCATGTACACGTGTGGGCTAGCACGGTTGTAAATGTGCATGTGAGTGCGCGTGCGAGGATGCGCGTCGTCGCTGGTGCGCGTCGTCGCGGGTGCGTGTGCATGCGCATGTGTGAGTCTGAGTATTTATGTGCGCGTGCGAGGTGCGGAACTCACATCTCCCCTTTTTTTGGTGAAGATAGGGCAGTGTTTGACTAAGTTACCTAGTCTAATATCGTTTGCAACGCCTTTTACGTGAGGGAACAACTTCCACACTTTGAGAACATCGTTTTTTGGTATTTGATCGATTACGTGTGGAGTGTAGGAAGCCTTTACCACGGATCTTCTGAATTCTAGTTGATTAATGTCTTCAAACAATCTATTATAGATTATATACGCATTTACAAGAGCAATATCCATCATTCCTCAGAATAAACGATGCCACCACTACTAGATGTTTTATCTACAGTGTGCGAAGAGCGTAGTTGATTTGCTATATCAACGCCGCCCATATTTTTAGTGTAATATTCATATTATTTGGACATAGCACGTTTATCGTGGATCTACCTTTTTGGTTTTGTCTAACATTACTTGTCTCAGTTCCATGAAAGTTTGTTGCAAAATGAACAGGTCTATTGTCTATCTAAATAGAATATCCAATATTGGTGTTAGAGTAGGTATCTATAATTAAATTCCTCACGCTTTAGTTTGATTCCTTAGTCATATTTTTAGGACAATCCATTTTATTCCTACAAATCGTTCCGCATGCTAATGTGTTTTCTATTCTAAGTCTCTCAAGCAACTCTGTGCTGGTAAGGTAATTATCAAAGTATATAATTCTACAGAACTATTTACTCAGTGATAAAGCAACTGTTTCGCGTAAACCAAAATGTTCAAATTCAACATTCCGGTCTTGATTCTTTCCTTGGTATAGGTCAAACGGTAGTATATAATCATGTTGATACCACAGCTTACAGCCCTGCTTTATTGGCTTTTTGGGACTGTACTACATATAAATGGGCCATTTATCAATATTATAGATTCATCAGCCGTAAGTTTTCTGGTTCCTTGATTGCATCCTCTAACTTTTTGTGTAAGGAATTTATCATTGAATGAATTTTATATCCTTTGTGTTTGTTGGTTTTCAGAATTATTTGATTATCGTTTACATATAAATTTGCTAATATCATTTCAAACCGGTTTCAGGACATGATCTTGAAAACAGGGGATACATGAAAATCTTCTGCAGTGTTCCAATATATTTTCCATAAAGGGAGATGATGGTAACCCATAACAAAATTAAGTCCTATAAATGCCAGTAATTCTCATTGCTTAATATTTAATATTTTATTGTTTTGAACTGCATACACATTGTTCTGATAGGTGATTTTGCCAATACTGTCTTCAAGTAATTTGACAAAGACGTAAGTAGGCGTTATACTACCTGAAAATTACTCCTTTACTACACCTTCGCCTAAATTAAAATTCTCAATAATCTCAAATGCATCGATCTTGCGCCATTTACGATCAATACATTCATCTGCTTGGACACCATCAACATTTTCGTTTATTTCTATACAATTTGTATTGAATCCGTTCCCTTATTTATATATTCTTCTAAACTTTCCCTATCTTGGATCGTAGATGCTTGATCAACTGCGACGTCTCATTTTCTAATTTGTAGTCGCTATCTTCACATTCATTAATCAACTGGAAGATCTGAGATTTCCGCTATTAATTCTTGCAATTCCTTTTATGATAAACGCCGCTTCATAAATGTCTTTAAATTGCTTGCCATTCTAAACCAAAATATTACAAATAAGCTTTTAATTCCCAATGGAACTTACAAGTCCCAGAAATTTATACAGTGTTATTAGTCACAGTAATTATATTACTGCCTACCTTTAAGTATATTTTATTCGTTATAGGCCAGAAATAATTGCTGAACACTCATAAAACAAAATAATACAATAATAAATCAAACATGTGCAAACACACCTGTTAGAAACAGAAGAGGTTATTCTACAGATGGTTATTTGTGGTTAGTAGGGATTTTCACCGAATAAAAATAATCTTCTATTCACAAGTTTTCAGAAATTATGGCAGTACATTAAATTATGTCAAAACTGTAGTAGTCTAAACTCATGGTACTTGACAATATCGTCGGGAAATAAAGGGTTGCGCCGTTTATTCTGCCAACAGCTTTATTAAGGTCTTTTAACTTTCTAAGGATCAGTCTAATAGAGTCCGCTTTCAGAAAGTAATTCATTCTGTGGTAAATTTAGAAATCAAGCAACAACTTATAAAATAAACAAACTAGTAAATGTTTTAAGTTAAAAACTGCTAGAAGAGAAACATGCAGAGCTATGGTAAAATATAGGATCTTACATGGAGATACGCGCCCGACCTCCTGATTTTTTGGCTAAGTGATGGGAAAGATGCCATTTTGTTTCGCATTGTGGTTTGTAGCGTTAGTATCAATGGAATATGGCACATCGTATTGCAGGTGTTCGTTTCTTCAAAAAGATGTGCCATGATGTGCCAAGGCAAGATTTCTTCGGGTTAAAGAAATCTGTAACGGGTTAATATGTTCGAAAATAGTGGTACTATTCTACTACGTGGACCGCTTAAAAAGTCACATCAGAGAAAGAAGGTAGTACAAGTGATGGAAGCTTTCAAGCGTAGCCCAAATCTGTCAGCTTGAAGTTCCTTGGAACGCATATTATGCGTAACTCAAAAATTTTTCACTGTATATTGTCAAACAACATCATGCTTAACATATCAGCGTAAAATCCCAGTGGTTGGATTTTGTTACTCATTCGTGACGAAATCCATTTCCATTTGAACAAGGGAAACTATTGGGGAATTAATATGTTCCAAGGTTAACGTATAGTGTCGTAAATTCAATGCTGTAAACCTTTGTGATGGATTCAAGGAATGTTTACTCCCAATAAGACAGAGGTCCGCTGCTCGTACAGCTCGTAACAAAATGGCATTTGTCAGAAATGCGTTCAAGTTCGTTAACACACGGACTGCTGACATTCTTATTTCCAAATTTTTCTTTTGGGAATATTTAAAAAATGGATACACACGACGTCTAACGATTCTGCAGAAGTTGAAATGCCATAGATCGAGATCTATCGTAACTTAACGAAGCGCATGCTGCAACGGAGGTCATATTGGGGATGTTTTGTTTCGAAAGTAATTTTTTAACTTCGTTAATAAATGGCGTGTTTTGTATTTTTAACTGGTGTATTCATTATTTTCCTCGTCTGCCGCAGTTATTAAATAAAAGCTCCAAAAGTGAGGGAGTCGGTCGTGCGCCTCTCTGTAAAAGTGAATCATAATTACGTAATTGCTACCTTAAAGTTATGCTGTACGAGGTTTGTCCGAGCACTATTCGACCTGTATCTATAATTTCGCACCAAGGTTCCCAAGCGCCATCCATACCAATCGCTAGGGCGGACACTCTCTAATACGTAAGCAATTCGTGTTTATCGACAGTGCAGTGTCTGTTATCGTCACATTTTCTTGTCTGTGTGAAAATAACGAAGAGAATTGAACAACGAACTTGGGTCAAACTTTGCTTCAAACGTGAAAAATCACGTTCAGAAATAATTAAATGATGTGGAATTTTTTATCTGAGCCACCCCCAAAAAAAAGTACGGCAAAGTCAGAGCAAAGTCAAGTCAATGTTGATTGTTTTTTTATTGTCAAGGTGTTGTGCATCATGAATTTGCCCTACCAGGCCAGGTAATCATTAAAGACATATCTCGAAGTGTTGAGAAGGTTGCGTGATGCAGTGAGAAGAATACGGCCATATTTTTGGACCAGCGGAGACTAGTTTCTCCATCACGATAATACCTCCGCACATTCGGTGCATCTTGTGCAAACATTTTTGGCAGAGCACCGCATAATGCAGCTACGTCAACCTTCGTACAGTCTAGACAGTGCCCCCTGTTAGTTTTGGCTTTTTCCAACATTGAAATTACTATTCAAAGTGAAGCGATTTGATGATATGGATACAATTCAAGCAAATGCGACACGTGTGCTCAAAGCTATTTCAAAAACTAATTTTCTGACATGTTTTGAGAAATGGAAAAATCGATGGGAGCAGCTTGTGAAATCAAATGGGGGGGCTATTTTGAAGGATGTCACCCGTCGGAACCAGCACTACAGCGCTAGTGTGATTTTATGGGCGCAGTCGAATAGTATTTGGACACACCTCGTATATTATTTTTTAAAAATTAAGCAGAAAAACTAATTTTTAAAGCTACAATTATTTTTTATTGTCTCTAGATACGTTTTTCATCACTTCTAAATTAAGAATTATTTTCTATATATATATTTACTATATATATATATATATATATATATATATATATATATATATATATATATATATATAT
>JAHWXV010254070.1:0-11007 GCA_024586415.1 Phrixothrix hirtus | reverse complement strand
CATCAGACCTACCCCTACTCTGCCGATAACTTTAGAGCTAGACGGTCAAAGATTTTTTTGTCACGTTTCTAATAAATACACTCATTCAAATTTCTACGTGACACCACGTAAGTATGTACGGTATGACTATTAATTTATAGTACTGAAAATTTCAAACTTTTTTCACATAAAATAGTAAGTAACAATAAATTAATACTTAAGTCTTAGCTTTACGAATAACATGTTCTAAGAGCCCTCCATTACGTCGGATGACAGTTCGTATCATTCTTGCATATTTGTGGTCATATTTGAAAATACAGGCTGTTGCATCTGTCGCATCGCGTCTGTAATTTTCTCTTGTAACTGTTGTATTGTCAACGGAGGGTTATCTCGGAAAATCCATAGTTTTAGCATACCCCAAACAAATGCATCCAATGATGTTAAGTCTGAAGAGTGAGATGGAAAAAACATCGGTGAAACGTGAAATCACGTGGTGTGTGCTGTGTGGTACGTTTCCCCATCTTGCTGAAAAAATTGGCTACCGAAGGGTAAGTTTTGTGCTCTGCAAAATCTCCGATTGTGATCTACAAACGGTGTGACCACTTGAGTAATATAGCGCTCTTGATAAACAGTTGCTGGACCTCCGTTTTCCTCAATAAATTAAGGCCCAATAATTTCTCGTCCAGAAGCTGCGCACCAGACGGTCACTTTTTCACTAGGCAACGGTATTTTTTGAACTTCTTCTGGTCGTTGTAAACCTAAAAATTTATTACTACGCGTATTTATATGACCCGACAAATGAAAATGACATTCGTCACTGTACCAGCTGTTACTAATGAAACTGGGATTATCATATTACAAAGCAAGGATTCTAGAACAGTATTCAAGTCTTGCAGCATAATCACCCATTCTCAATTGTTGGGTTGTCTGAATAACGTATGAACGGGCATTAAGTTGTTTCAATATCTTCTGAAAAGTCCTTCTGTTCATATGCAATTTTGCAGCATATCTCCGTTGACTACGACGACGTGCTGAGCCCATAATTTGTTTGAATACACGTTCGTGGTTTTCGATAGTATCCACTGTTTTTTTCGTCCAGCTTTACGTTTTCCTTGGTGTAGGACACTTCTAGTTCTTCTAAATTTGGTTATAATGTTCAGTGCCTGTTTGTTGAAATGCCCCGAAAATTGTTCGTGGACGAATTTAATGCTTGGACCTAAACCGTATGAGCAAAAATAGTGCTCAACTGAAAATACTTTTTCTTCAGTAGATAACATTATTTACGAACTTGCAAACATATTAGTAAATCTAACCAATACCAAACGTCAATGTTTATGTCAAATAACACTGTCAATTTTTAGAAGTTTAAAAAAAAGTAGGCCTGCCGTTTCAGTACTGTAAATTTATAGCCATATTGTACTTTTAATAATTTTCTCAATTTTTTTAAAAGTAGAATTTTAGTTTGTTATTTAATTTTTGTGTATAATAACGTGTGTCCCAGAAGTCTTGCCATATTAAAATTTAAATGCCAAAACAAGTAACCAACAAATTTAGTTCCTAATAGTTGTCACAGATTATTACAAATTACTACTACCGACTTTGTATTTATTTTTATTAAACTTGAAGATGTTCACATAAAAACAAAAGATGTTTATTATGGAAAGTTATTTTCATAATGGCCGACGTATGGAAAATGGTGAATGGAGTATGATATTAATAATTGCATAGTAGAATATAGGCAATAGCTTCTTTTTACTGAATTTAACAGGAATCAGTCAGTATAGAAGGCAAGTGTTACGACGAGTGGAATGTTTCCGGAGTACTTGGAATATTAATTATAGACCATGAAGTGGAAGACCTCATGCTAGAAATGAGAACGTTATAAATAATGTTAGAAATGTAATTTAAGAAGAACCTACCACTTCAATTGGAAGACTTGCACGACAGGTAGATTTAAAACGTACAACTACCTATAGCGTTTTTGTCAGGATCTCCATTTGCATTCATATGAGTTCCAAATGTACCAAGAACTTCTACCACCATATTATAATAAAAGACAGGGGTACTGTCAGTGGTTTAACGAAATATGAAAGACGTTGTGTTAAACTTATCGTTTTTTTTTCAGACCGTACTCGGTTTCACTTGGACGTATGTGAAGCCCTGACAACCCGCTCCTTTGCATCCAGTTAAAATTGTTGTATGGTTAGCGATGTCAAGGCGAAGAATTATCGGCCCAATATTTTTTGAAGGTAATATAAATACTGCTACTTAAAGAGATGCTATTTTGGGACAATTTATTAATGAACTTCATGAAAAATTCCAAAAGAGCTTCTTCCAACAAGAATCTGCTAGAATGCACGTTGCCCGCGAAATACTAAATTATCTTTATGAGTTCTTCATCGACAGAGTGATAAGCAAGGATGGATTTCCACCGCGTTCTTGTTATCTAACCCCGTTGGACTTCTTTATTTTTCCATAGTTGAAAAGTTTTATAATCAGAGATCCAGTGCACACAACAAAAGATCTAAAATACAATATAAAAAGAAGATGTGAAGAAATAAATGACAGAATATTACAAAATGTGTTTGACACATAAATGTGTGTATTAATGAAAACGGGCAGCAAATTCAATATTTGTTATTTTTGTGTCTTTTACTTATAATTTTACCCATAAAACATAAAATAAATAATAGTTTTTCAATTTATTACAAAGTGTTTTATTTATAAAAGTGGATTTAAGTAAAAAACAACAGTATGTAACATACATAACCTCAAAAACACTCACTAGCCAGAATTCTTAGCAGACTAATATTCAATTAGCCTAATTTAACGTTTTTAACTCGTAGTACCAACGAAATTTGGTTATCTGATTAATGCTGTACAATTCTAGATGCGACACATTACCTTCATTTCTTGGCCAAGCCTGATTTCAAGACTTCTGGAACACACGTTACTAAAAGCGTTTATGTCATATAAAGAAGACGCTGGGTTCTACATTAAATATTTGTTACAATTTAGTTATTACCTTATATGCAAATTTTGATTTTGGATTTAATTATGTGTGCAATGGTAAATATTTAAACCGTTATAGGGGGCAGTGAAGTTTTTACAGTTGGAAGAAACTGAGGTGAATATATTACCTATACCAAGGATCAACAGCCTGAGGCTCCGTTAATGCATGCTATTTCGTATATTTCGCATTCGAGTTAGCGATTTGCGCCTCCGTAAGTATTATTTTGATACATATAATCCCAAAAATGGTTTTTCAAGGAAAGAATGTCACCGACCCCTGACCTATAACTTCCGATTTTCATAAATTGGTTAATGAAAAGGGCTTCAGTGATGAGCACCTCAATATGCCTATTTTTAGGTGCATACCGAAAGATATCGCAATTCATTACATCCATGGTGGACGGACTATATGAGAATATCTCTAGATCTTACGCAGGTGCAGCAACGTAGGGACACGAGTTATCTTGTAAAAGAATTGCCCCACTGCTCAATTTACTTGTTCTGGATAGCAGCTTTCAATTTGTTAGGTGATTGTTCATATCTTTCACTGTTGATGTTGATATTAGAGTTTATAATCTAGTGAAGGTACACCTCTATGATAAAAAAACTATTGATATCACTTATACAACAGATGCTTGTATTTTTTATTTTTTGGGATGTGAATCGAAATGATTCCGCTGCATACTGATCCCTTAATCCGGATTCAAAATAACAACACCACGATTAATATCAAATAACAATTTGATCTAGAAATTGTTTCTTTCGTGACTACAGTCATCGTAAATGGAATAAAGCCTTTATGCGAGGTCCCTTATGATTATCGATTAATAAGCAAAAGATCTACTGAGTGCAATATCAAACCTCTTTAACAATCGAATAAACGTTTTCAACACTGTTATTTGCCGTATTCGTAATTTTTCTAACTTGAATGCACCAATGTTCCACGCATCTCGTAGTGATTACAATTCTCACAGTATGTTTCTTTTCAGGACACGGCATATTTTTAGAGTTTTCCTTGCCCTCTGAAAATCTATTATACCATTCCATTACTACCGTTTTTGAATAACAAGCTTCACTGTAAACTGCGAGCATTCTGACATGTATTTCTTGTGGTAAGATATAAAAAGCGCTTAGAGATCTTTATAATTACTCGATTGTGACGGAGACGGGAAACGAAAGAAACCAACTCTTACTAGATTCTCGAGAATGACAGTGTCCTTCAGCCACATTAACGTCCATATAGGAGTAAAGAGAACTGCATTAATTGCATTAACCATTAACTGCCAAATTTCGGGAGGAAATGCCACAAATTTGGTATCTATGTACCTTGAAGGCAGGCACTATTTATCTATGGCGAACTGGCTAAAAGAGAAATCACTTCACTCACGTAAATAAAGATGTTACCTTATATTTAATGTTATTACTTGTTTTTGCTATATTCGTTTTTGCATTTTCGAAAATATGCACTCGAAAATTCAAAACGTGGCTTGTCGAATTGGTCGTGACTAGCGTAATTGATTTATAGTATTCGAATACGTCCATTGTTATAGCGCCAAAATTCTGCATTCTTGCTTTTGCTTCTTTATCGAAAAGGAATGCTAGTTGTCCAGTTTTACTACAAAATTTATTAATACTCTGGACCACTAGACGGTTATTTATTTGTGGTTGCTAATTTTTAAATTTTTCAAGGTAATATATTGAAAATTACAATATTTCTTTACGGAACTAGTTTTATTTTGAAAACGAAGGAAACATAATTTATCATTTACTTTCCTTTATAACCTGTTTAATTATTTACAACAGGCCTTTGCTAAATTAGATTTGAGCCTAAACTAAAACGTTTGTTTAATGAGATTCAAATTTACCTATTAAAGGATTTCGAATTACAACACCAAGAAGATTAAAATTATTGCACAACTAAATCTATTTTTCCTTGAAATTATAAACTTAAGACAACTGAATTATGTACACTTAATTTTATGCTTACAATGTCTTAATATATACATGGTGGTCATAAAACAACAGCAAGAACTAACAAGGCGGCTTAAAAAATCAGCCGAAATATTGACGTTTCAACACAAATTGTGCTTGAGCTGTGACTTTGAATCAGTCTCATCAGATAATACGTTTTCATTTTAAGGTTATATCATCTAGAATTAATACTTCACATGAAATCAAAATAAATTCGAAGAATTTTTAAGCTCCTTAATCTTTGTGCACGGGCGCACGCGCCCGACTATGTGTATGTGTGTGTGAGTGTGAGTGCGCGCGTGCGCGTGCACGTGTGCATGTACATGTGTGTATGTGTGGTCGTGTACATATGCGTGTCATGTGCACTTGAGAGTGCGCATGCACACAAGCGTGTATGTGTATATGTGGGCACGTGTGAACGTGATATCTTGAAAACGAAAAGTTGGCGATAAACAAAACTTTTTAATTAATTTTGTAGCCACCCACACAAATAGCCGCTACAATTTGATTAAAATTGGATAATCGCAAGTGCTATTTATACTTGTCATTTTTTGTTTTTTCGTGATATTCTCGAAATGACTCTTAATGACTTTTTTAAAATTCGTTATATTTTTTACTATTTAATGCCTTTTCTTTTAATTTTAGCGATTTTTCAAAAACTTTTTACAGAACAAGTAACCTCAAGTACCTTTTCCTTTAACTCTGAATAAAATAACTATGAAACTGAAAGTCCTAGCCAAATGCAAATTTATATTTGAGATCACAACTACTCTTGCATGCAAAATCATAAATTTGGTTAAAATCGAAGAATCAGAAGTACCACTTTGTTTCTGTCAGTTTTAGATATTTCGCTAATTTTTAGTTTTTCACGATTTTCTTGAAATCGGCTATAACAATCTTTTTTTAAACTTCATATGTTTCTTAGTTATTTTATTCCGTTTCATATGGACTAAGCAGCTTCTCTAATAAATTTCTGAAAATCCGGTAACCGGAAGTACTTAAAGTAATAATTGTGAACAATATATCTCAAAAATTAAAGATTCTAGAAGAATAAAATTTTGTGTTTGATTTTTTTATTCTTCTGCCATGCGTTGGAAAAAATTTAGTTGAAATCGAATAACTGTAAATGTCGCTTTATTCTTTCGTTTTTTGCGATTTTCCCGAAAACGGCTCTAAAAATTTTTTAAAGCTTACTAGTGTTCTAATGTCTTTGTTGCCCTTTTATATAAACTTTTCAGTTCCTCTGACAAAATGCATTGAAGCAAGTATCCAAGAAAATCTCTGGAGTCCAGTAATTTAGATGTGCGATCGATCCTAAAATAAACGTAAATAATAGTTGAAGCATTTGTGGACATTATTTGTATATCTATAATACATAAGAGAAAGCTGTGTGTTGTCTCACACGATATTGTTAAACCGCAATTTAATTTTATTTTTCATGTTACCTGTTTCAATGTATACAACTGCATTGACCGTCAAAGCGAAATAGGGTTGATTTTTTTACGGTAACGTATTGCGCATTATGTTAAAGCATTTTACATTTATTTCTTGTACACAAAGCTTATTTCAAAATTCAAGCGTTTGTTATGTAACTTGAATCGCAGGCCATGTACCAGCCATGTATAATGCTCGAGTATCTACATACGTCTAACAGTACTGGTGCCTTGTTAACTTATTCCATAAAGGTTTAGGCAAACTTATAAAATGGTACAAACGCATTTTCAACGAACACTTCATTTTAATTTTTACGGCTATTAAAATCGCTTCCCGTTAACAAATAATAATTAACGTGCCTAAACGTGAAATGAAAAACGTCTTCGCATCTGTTAAGCCGTTAAGCTAAAGCCATAGTCATGAATAGAGGTGTGATAAAAGAAATCGTTTCTGGTGAATGAGTGCCTACTTTGCTACCTATTCTTTCAATAATAATGAAAATAAATGATTTTAAGCTGAGGTTTTTATTGTATTTGCAATTTTTAAATAAAGATCAAGACTTACACCCTATATGACCCTATATGACAATTTAAGTTCTCCAAAATATACTTCCTTCCAAAAACATCCAAAAACATTATAAGCTGAATAATATTTAAACATTCAAATAGAAATTTTAAACCCGAACTCAACATTTGATAATATATTTAGTGAAAAGATCATACAGATGGAGGACATGTAAAACAACAAATAAATTGAATTTAAAAAAATCGAAATCAAATTCATCTATGATCAATAGTATACAGTTTATAATATTATCACCCAAAGAAAGGCAATGTACACACGGAAGAAGCATAGACATAGATTTACTACAGATTCCACCATTGTGGAATAGTAAAATAGCTATTATAGTTGTAGTCATATATCGCCTATAACGGCGAGAAATATTTCAATTTTGTTACATTCTTATAATAGTAGTTTTCGATACAAGTGCCTTTCAGGCTCAAGATCAATTTCCATATAACGAGGCGTAAGCCGAGTTCTGTAAACAAGATCGGAAATACCTTTACCGTTAACTCTTAATAAAATAACTGTGAAAGTAAAAATCTTAGCGAGATGAAAATCTATATTTGAGGTCATAACTATCCTTGTATGCATAATCAAGAATTTGGTTAAAATCTAAGGACCAGAGGTACCACATTATTTCTGTCATTTTAAGATATTTTCCGAATTCTCCGTTTTCACGGTTTTCTTGAAATCGGTTCTAACGACATTTTTAAACTTAGTATATTTCTCAGCCATTAAATTACGTTTTATATGAACTAAGCCCTTTCTTTAATAAATTTTTGAAAATCTAGTAACAGAAAGTACTTAAAGTATCAATTGTGGATAACATCTCGAAAACTATACATGGTAGAAAAATAAAATTTTATATTTAAGTTTGCTACATACCTGGTATGCGGCGGCAAGAATTTAGTTAAAATCGAATCACCGGAAGTACAGTGTGTTTTTGAATTTTTTGCGATTTTCTCGAAAACGGTTATAGCAATTTTTTTATGTCTGTGATGCCCTTTTACGCGAACTTTTCAGTTTCTGTGGAAAAAATGTATTGAATTAAGTTATCATAGATTTTCTTTGGAGTTAAGTTGTGTTTTATGTGTTTGTGATATATATAAATTAATATTTTATGTTTTGTGTATGTCAAATACATTATATATTCAGTTTTTGATTAAATTGATAAATATTTATGTTCTTACATTGAAATGCAATTATAAGACTGATAGATATGAAATACTCATAGTATATTGTAAAACTAGTGCTAAAAGTTGGATATTTCACACGAGTGTTAGTTTGAGCCACGAGCCGTTAGGCGAGTGGCTTAAACACATGTTATACATTTTACTATATTACTATAGCAAACTACTATGTAAGCGTGTGAAATATATTTAACACAACCATATGTTGACCATTTCACAACAATTTCGTTGTTGTGCGAAATCTGTAACTTTCAATGATAGTAACGTATGCGAAATTATCCATTTTTCGTATCGGTCGTCGGAAAGAATGATTAATATCAATATATAAGAGGAAGTCGCGTGTTGTCTCACACCCGATTTTATTTTCAATTATTAAAACCTCCAAGAACATTTACAAATTACAACAGCATGCTTACAGTGTATGAATTACACTTTACAAAGATATTTGGTTTCAAATTACTTATTAAACTAGCATTTTCCAATTATTTAAAAAAATATTCGAATAAACAATACACCAAGGAAATACATTTAAAGTAAAGAGTTTATTTAATTGATATGAGTAACACTAAGAAATGTTTTCTAAAAAATTAGTCGTTGTGGGCCCTTTTAATTTCATGCCTATGGGAGAAGCAGTTTATAATATTTAATGAAACATTACCACATGTGTAAGTTTGGTTGCCTATCCATCTATCTACGCTCTTTATTGGCGTCTCTTCCATTTAATATTTTATGTATAAACTTATTGATTTTTAAGAACCGTATGTTGTACAAAATTTTACTTTTCATTCATTTAGCGATTCAAATTGCAGTTTCATTTTCTACTTGCACATAATTTTTCTCTATTTTCTGTTACATATTAAACTAAATTTAGAGAAATATTTGGAACTTTATTATAAATTTAATCAGCTGAACAAACATACTACTCCCTAAAAATATTCAATTGCAACTTTTATAAGTACGTGAGAGAAATATTTCTTTCGATCAGTAACGATATACGATTGCAACTTTAACAGCTATTTTATTATTCCACCGTGCTCGGAAAATGGTCTCTATCTCCAGTAAAGCTATGTTTCTATAGGAGTATTTTCTGCTACATTCGAATTGCAATATTACAAACTGTCTATTGCAACTCTGGTGTTAACCTCTTTGTCATAACTGTAACGTTCTCCTTTGAAATGTTATATTTTTGACTAAATGCTATAACTTCGATATATTTAATTTACTTTTAGAGTTCGAATGTTATTTGGGCTGCCTATATTTTATTGTTGCTAGCGACGCGACGATTTGAAATATATCTGCGCCAAGTCTCATTGCTCTAGTATTTTTTGGGAGTTGTTACTTAAGCTTTGAGCAAGGAAAAAGTCAGAATTTGTTATATTTTGTAAAAATGAAATGAAAGTATTTGGCGATTGTCTATAATTTTTACACTAATGTTTGAGAACTATCTTCATTCTGTGGCACCTGTTTATTTAAAATAAATAGGTTAAATTATTATGTTCGATCGTAAGGATCGATTGTACCATGTTGTATTTCTTTATAGTGGGATCGTCTCTCCTAAGTTAACTGGTGAGAAGTAATCAGCAGTATGCCTTTGCTGATCCACTAGGCCGTGACGTCCGTGGCGAGTTCAGAAAAGAAACACCTACACTGTATCCTGTTCAGGACCAGCTGTAGCCTCCGAACAGTCCAGGGCCGCTACCTGCCCTGTTGAGATGATGGCAACTCGTCCTAGTTTAAAGGAAGTGCACTAAAACATTTTTAATTTCCTGCTGACTTATTTTCCGGTCATTCTACTCTAAATTTGTTGATACCTAAATGTTATAGTGGAGAAAATTATAAAACCAGCCTAATTCGAAATTTGATAGGTTGTTTCAGCTTATTTTATTGTCAAATAATATAAGTAATACCATGCTGTGATTTGTAAATAGGTGTAATAATTGTTTCTTGGATAATTTAGCAACTGATTTAAGATCGTTATCAGAAACGTACTACCATAGAGATTTGTTAAGCGATAACCAAATGTTAGGTAAGAATTGGTTCGCAAATCAACTTCATTAGTTAACAACGTTTACAGAAAATCAGCTTTTTCAGCAGGAGCCTTTAAAACACTCTCCGATAAATACGAGGCTAGGCTGAAAACTAATGCACGCGCCAGGTAGCACGTGGAAGTAACATTCCCTATCAATACGCTTGCGCAGGTTTTAGATCGCTGCGTTCATCCAGTGTATTTTGAGAAGCGGAAGTATGGAGATGTGTTCTAGTACTATGTCTACGCGAGTTAAACAGCGTGCTGTTATCGAACTTTTAACTGCTGAAAAGTGACCCCTATTGAGATTCATCGTTGTTTAAAGGCTGTTTATGGCGACGATGCTGTTGATAAGTCTACGAGGTTGCGAGCCTGGAAAAGCCATAATTGTTGATGAAATACGCAGCGGACGTCTGATCACTGCCACAGACGATAAACATCGCAAACTCGTCGACGATTGGATTCAAAATGTGTTAGAGGCAATCTGGCGCCAATAATCTTGCAACATGATAACGCTCGCGCGCACACTTCGCGTGCAATTGGAGAGGCGCTACGAAACCTGAAGTTTGAACCGATTCCACACCCTCCTTATTCCACCGATCTTGCGCCTTGCGTTTTTATTTTTCTCATGTGCTCAAGAGAGACCTCAAGGATAATCATTACAACTTGAACGATGAGGTGAAGGCAGCTGTCAAGTCCTGCATTCGAGAAAAGTCGGAAGAATTTTTCAGTGACGGAATGAAAAAACTTGTTACGCGTTGACTATGTTGAAAAATAAATAATTGATTTTGAAACTGAAGAATTGTACTTTAATGTTGCTATTTGTTTTTG
>JAHWXV010254027.1:0-10837 GCA_024586415.1 Phrixothrix hirtus | reverse complement strand
TGCAATTTAGGTGTATAGGAAAGTCATTAGCGTCAATAAATTCAAATTAAATTTAAAATGTGTAAGAGAAAGTCGTGTGTTGTCTCACACCAGATTTTTTACTTGCGTGATTAGCGTAACTTAATTTTAGGAACACCAGAGCCCTTGATTTAGCCGTAGGACTTATAGAATCCCGTAATTAGTTGTGGGAGAACCTGTAAATCTTAAATGTATAACCCATATTTACTTGTTTATTAAATTTAATTTCGTTATACAAATCTTATTTTATTATACGTAGCCACATAGTGATAATTTATATTTTCTTACATGAATTAGTTATTGTTTCTCTAGCTCTTCATCTATTATGTAATCGTCGTGATCGGGTGTGCAACCCAGCGACGGGCATCATAAAGGTAATTTCCATGTAAGTTAATGAAGTGTCATAATAAGTAAAAGCTTGGAGATTGGTCTCTTTATCTCCCGATTACCAGTTTTAGTTAAATAAAATACAAAGATGAAGTGGTGCCCTTATACGAAACTATCTCACGTTCGCGACAAATTATTTAATGCTACAAACCTACGCAAAAATCCCTGAATTCTAAATTCCTGTAACTTCTCGCACTCGTAAGACCTACCCCCCCTTTTCCACTGTAGCCAGCCGCGGCAAACCAATTATTCGGGGGATTATCCCTCTTTAACATCTTCAAAGGCGTAGGACCAGAAAATCACGTTATAACTGGACCAAATGTATGAAAGTGCAGCTCGAAAATATCAGGATCTGTTGTACAAAAAGCAAGCACTAGTATTAGAATACCTCTTCGCCATTTCAGGAGTAGTTCTCTTCAACCACAGCGCATTTTCTACACAGCAGGAAGTGTTAAAAAAATCAAATCTGGGGTACAATAATTCTTTGTGTTATAAACCAAAGAATGGTATAAAGTTGAAATTCACAATTTGACGGAAAGTTGCATTATAATTATAAAACTTAATGGCCTATATTTCAAGGAATGAAGATTTTGTATTATAAGTTTACAGCTTTTTCTTAATTTTGTAAATAATTCACTCACCTTCTCTACGTTTACAATTGAAAGGAAGAAATGATGTTTAAATTTTCTGTTTAAAATTTTAAAATACCGTTGCATGTCTTAAGTTAAAATTTTGCATTTCTTAATTTATTTGATGTTGATTCATATTAAAGTAAAATAACCACTCCTACTAGAATGATGTAAGAGTCACACGTGCCAAACTATATTTACCACATACAACTTAATAGCGAGTGAAAAAAGATCAATCTAAGTAGGAGTAAGGCAAAATCTGGAATAATGTGGGCATCACCCGAATTCGAGACACTTTCCAGGGATGTTAACACACCCTGCTATTCTTAAGTGAATCAGAACGGGAGCTCTCCAGTAGAGCAACAGTCTTCAGTGCTAAATCAAAAATATCTAGTGTTAAGATATTTGGCACAAATCAGTAAATCAGCTGGAAGGACGGACTCCTATATAAATAGAAGGTGATTTTTTATCATTCAACATAATAATCACCAGAATCCAAGAAGAGGACATAGATCATTGTTTTACTGACGTCATGACGGTGGGAATTCTTTCATATTGCATTTGCTATATAAAAAATAAGAACTGAATTTTAAGATGGTTTAATAATAATAATAATAATAATTTTATTTCCCAAGAATTAAATAAATACAAACAATTATTATAATACAAAGTAAGTAGAAACCTAGATAATAATTAATAATAAAAAAAAGATCAACTAGTTAAATATAATTCTTCGAACCCTCATTAAGGGATAGGGAAAGTGTAAGAGTGAGTTTTAGAGCACTGTTAAGTAAATATTGTTTCTAAGTAAGAAAAAAATTCATTAATATTATAAAATACTATCGATTTTAACCATTTTTTTAGTGAAATTTTAAGTTTGTTAGATGCATTCATATTCTTAATTTTTTTTAGTAACTTGTTATATATTTTAATACCTTGGTATATTAGCCCATTTTGATAAAATGATGTGTTAGGTTTAGATAGTCGTAAGTTAGATTTTATTCTAGTATCGTAATAATGTATATCAACTTGTCTTTGCAAGTCAGGTAATTTTTTATGAATATGTTGTGAAATTTTATAAATATATAGATTTGTTACAGTAAATATTTGTCTATCTAAAAAAGTCGTTCTACATGATTCGCGATATCCTAAGTTACAAAGTATTCTAACAGCGCGTTTTTGGAGTTTAAATATTGTTTCACTGTCTCTTGAGTTACCCTAAACTTCAATTCCGTATGATAGAATACGTTCGAAATACGAGTGATATGCTATCTTTACAATATTATTATCAACTAACGTAGTAAGGATATTTATAAGATAATAAATAAATTAGACTGATTAAACTGACGATAAGATCAATATTTTCATTAACTAATTTCGATGACAATTTACACATTGTTTATGTACAATATTCCATACAGATAATTTTGAAATGGTGGGATATATTATAGCCAAACTCCTTACACTAATTTCAGGATTACCTTCAATTTCCATTAGAATATTTTCTTCGTGACCTTCAGTAATGTCAGAATGTCTGCCTGTTTAATTTTTCTTAGAGATCACTAGACTAATTTCTATTAATCTTTGATGAAGGGTTTCAAATGTTGAGTGGTGAGGGTATGCTCTGTCGGGGTACTTTCCGCATATCTGCGTTGCGCTGCCCGAGCGTTACAATACGTTGTCTGCATACTCACCATTGGAAAATATTTTGGATTTTATTTATTATTCACAGAAACTGCATATTGTATTAATAAACGTCAACAAATAACGTTTGTAAATTATTTTTGCAAAGCATACTTCCACTAGGGAGTTTTGTTATTATGAATTTTTAGTCATAGAAAAACATTTTCAACTAGATTTTTTCTCGAAAAGGTGGCGTTTATCGACTTGACACGAGAATTTCTTTTATTTATAAAAATGTCGGAATTATATATACAAATCTGTCAACTTCAAAACAAAAATTAAACAATTATTAGCTGTAATGTGGGCAACTACCCCCATGGTCGGAATTTAAAGTCTTCAATTATCTCAGATAATTAGGAATTTTTATTACTCTACTTGTAGAAATTTTTGTTTTTTTATATAAAAGAGCTCTCGTGAAATTTTAAGAAAACTGCCTACAAGGTACCATCCTGAAAACGATGAAGCTTTTTTAGGAAGTACTTTCGGATAAGATGATTTAGGTCAAATCGTCATAAAATGAGCTCGAGATTTTAACCTCTTGGTTTGTCGGTGTTGTTTCTGGACAACATGTATATAGTACATACGCTTACTATTTTACATGTACATAAATTTTCATGTCTAATAAAGTTGTTTTTACGCTTATGGATTTATCTTTTAATTAGATCTATGCTGTTGGAATGTGTGTTCATATTTACATATTTATAGAGAAACGTGGGGTGGATTTTTTTTCCATTAGAAGCGTCATTATGAGCTAATCGTCTTTTAACTGTTTTTGTCAGCAGATTATAAATTAGTTGGATTATCTTTGCATTTGAGTTAATATTGTTCTCGTAATTAGTGATACAACAACCAGCATGCTAATCAATTTAATTAAAAGAGTTTTACATGGAAGCGTTGTTTCCTGAAATTATTGACCTAGGAAAAGTCGAAATCAAAACAACGGCCTGTACAGGGTGATCGAAACTCGATGTCTCAGATCTATTATAAGATAATGAAAAACGATAGAAAATATCCGAAAAGAGGTTCTTAAATGGGATTCAGTAATGTCCATTTTAAGTCAAATTTGGATATTTTTCCAATTTTGAAACTGAGGCGATGACGTTATCATCGGTTTTTTCTCAGAAACATACCTATATCTTGGCATATTTAAAAATAGCTAATTTTTCTGAACAAATTTTGTAAATAAAAAATTTTCTATCTTTTTCCGTTAAAAAATTATAAGCAAATCTGTAAAAAAAAGTATTATCTAAAATTCGCAATTATTACGACTTCAACAAGTAGCCTTTGGAAAAAATAACAAAGTCGTATCTATCAATAATTAAACATTATTAATTAGTACTAATTATTAATTTAACATTAAGAAATACAGAAAGAAACAAAGCATGTAGGCAATCACTACAACAAATTTTCAATGTTAGCACCTCCTACTTCTTGACAATTATCCAATCTCCTCCTTACTTCTCCTACTGAAGCCTTGCATAATAGTTCGTCGCAAGCGATTCTAATTTTTCTTTTAAATGTTACAAGTTCCAACAGATGGTGTTTTGTAAATTTTATTTTCAAAGTTCCCCATAAGAAGAAGTCTGGTGGCGTCACGTCTGGTGATTTAGGCGCCCACTGTATCGGTCCATTTATACCTATCCAATTTTCTCCATAAGTTTCATTTAAATATTGTAGGACAATTCTTGCTTTATGGGGCGGAGCTCTGTCACGTTGGAAATACATGTTTGCTCGCAACTGTAATGGCACATCTTCGAGAAGCACAGCAAGCTGTCCTTGAAGAAATTGCAATTATCGCTCATTATGTAAAATTCCTTCGTAAAAATGTGGACCAATTAAATGCCCATTAATAATACCACACCAAACATTAATTCTGAAGTGTCCTTGATTTTCAATCGGAATGACAAAATGCGGATTTTCAGTAGCCCAAAAATGTTCGTTTTTTTTTATTCGGCTTACTGTTATTAACAAAACGGCTTTCGTTCGTCCACAATATGTGTTGAAAAAACCGATTGTCTTTGATCTCTAGGTTTTCCATCACTTGGGCAACATAACTAATTCTTCGTTGTTTATGTTGATCCGACAAGTATTCTCAGTTGTGAAGTTTATAATCGTGATAACCATTTTCTTTCAAAATTTTGCGTACCGAACTGTATCTTAAATTCAAATCAGGACAGGCTTGCCGAATCGGGTTCCTTGGACGGTCTTGAAAATACTGCAAAACATGGGCAACAGTATTGTCAGAATTGACTCTTTTAACAATGTTTTTTCCTTTTCGAGAAGAAAATGCGTCGTTATTTGCACTTAAATTTCGTTCCAATCTTGCAAATATTTTTAAGCTTGGAATAACACGTTCAGGGTATTTCTGAACATATAAATTAACTTGCTTGCCTAGGGTTCTTTTGAGATTCCCCATAAATTAATAAGATGTTGACTTTTTCGTTGTGCGTAAACATTTTAAAAGTAAAACAACACTAAAATGATTTCTGTCAACCATTAGCTTAATTATTGTAGGATGCAATTTTTCTATTTGTTCCCAAAGGCAACTTCTTTAAATCACGATAACTACGTATTTTAGATAATACCTTTTTTGTACAAATTTAGTCATAATTTTTTAACGGAAAAATATGGAAAATTTTTTAACAAAATTTGTTTAGGGAAATCAGCTCTTTTTAAATATGTCAAAATGTAGGTATGTTTCAGGGGAAAAAATTAGATGACATCATTGCATCAGTTTAAAAACATTACAAAATATGCAAATTTGGCTTAAAATGGACCTTACTCAATTCCATTTAAGAACCCCTTTTCAGATGTTTTCTATCGTTTTTCTTTTTCTTCTAGTAGAACTGAGACATCGAGTTTCGCTCACCCTGTACATTTAAAATAAATTAAAGTATTTTATATTTCTAAGCCGTTTTATTACACATTAGTAAATCATCATAATTAACATAGCTTAATAAGCAATCAACAATAAAGCAATAACAAATCTATTATTTATAGTGCAAATATTCACATGAAAACCTATACAAATCACAGGAATGCAATTTAGCTATTTTAATATATTTATTACATAGACATTTCTGTTATTTTGCCGTGACAAAGTTAAACACAATTTGGAATACTATAAATTTAATAAAAATTACGGCAAAAACATCTTGTCAATTACGTTTTCCCACAGATACCTATATTTTTTTATTACCTTGGATTTACCCTAATTAATCCAGTATTATAGTGATCAAGGGGTATTGACTTAATAGAACATTTTTATTGACAAAACCAAAACAGCGAAATTTTTCAAATTCTTGCAATTTAATTAGCATCATTTATAAATTATGAGGTTACCTATATAAACTTTGAAATGGAATCTAGAATTCTTGAATTTTTTTGTTATGATGTAAAAAAATTGCAGTTTTATTAAACGAGCCTTTACTTGTAAACAAGCTTGTAGGTTTTTCTCTTTTTATTAATTAAAGAGATATAAATAATTGTAACTAAAAAAATATATAGATAAGTTAATTATCCTTTCAGTAAGTCAAGTGGAAAATATTGTATGTAATTCTAGAAAGCATCCCAAATAAGTCTGCAATCCCTCCGTATAGAATTAGTTACACTAATCCTGTAATGTCGATTAGAAGGGTAAACACGTTCTACCTGCAAGTGCAGCCAACCGTTACCATTTCTTCTTCTAGACATAAAATTATAATTCGTTTTTGCACTACGGGATTGGCAATTGAGAGTACTATGCCTCTATTGCACTTGTAATATCGTATTTTTGGGGTTTTGATTGAGAATTTACATAACGATTATATTTGTTAATCTAGTAAATTTTAAAAAAGTCGTTCAATAGATGGTGTTACCTTTCGGTGGATTTTTTTGCAATTTTTTAAGTTAATTTTTAGGGGGTTAAAAGTGTCGAGAAAGTCCCGCAAAAAACGGCTTGTTAAATGGTTTGCCTATACTCTGTATAGGGGAGCTTTAAGGGAGAAACCTTTAACAATATTGAAATATAACGATCAAAAGTTCTAACAATTTCGATTATATAAAAACTAAATTAATGTTTGGTAGCATTCTACGTGAAAGCTATATCTCTTGTAGTTTCAAAATCATCAAATATTTTAACTTTCGTCGAATAATTACATTCCGTACTATTCTTACATAAATTTAGAGCTTGTCAAATATAGAATAAATGTGATTGATATTGCTGTCTACATATAAAGTATAAAATATTAATTTTACTAATAAACTGTTTGTAGTAGCTTTGTAAATTTAAATCCTAGAACTAGAAATACTTAGGCAAAGGTAGGTAAGATTTATAAAATTTACGTATAAATAAGAAATGAAAGTAATTGTGAAAACCTTAGTTAACCACCATACAATTCGAATTCTATTGGTTGTTAGTGAAAATTACAATAAAAATTCGAATATTTCCGACATGAGATAGAATCTCATATAAGACCCGAGGACGCTTAAAACATATCTTTTCGATCAAGCTACCATTAAAGAAGTATTTTATCAGAAGAATTAGGCGAGACTTAAATAATGACCGTAGAAAAAGAATTCCATAATTTAACTTACAATATGTGGCCGCATTACGCGACTGCTTAACTCCTCGCATAATTAATAGAAACCTGGAGTAAATAAATAAAAAAGATCTTGTACAAAATTTAGCTACTTTTGAACGAGATATCAAATACAATTTAGTTCAACATAACAAATTTTAAACAATTTTGCCATTTTGACCATGCCTTCATCAGTATATGTATATAAAGAGACGATTAGATAATGATATAAAATTTTTTAATTTCAAAAATTACATTTGTTTTAATTATTTTTACAAATATACCATGAAACTCTCGCCTTTGATTTACTTACCTGAATCGCAATTTCATTTCCATAGGTACAATATAATGCAATTTGAAACATCAACGTACTTAGCAAACTCAGTGCGAATAAGAATTCCATGCTGGCTGGAGGAGACTGTAATGAAAAGAAGTATAAATAGCAAAATATTAAAAAGTAGTTGTTTACTAAATGCTTTGCAAATATTGATAACAGTGAAACTATTTGCGCAAAATAATGTAAAAATGTAAGTTGTAACGTTTTTCATTGTTATGATACTTTAATATGAATTGTTATTTAGTCGAGCATTTATGATCACACTCTTAATTTTAGATAGTGTTGCATCTTTATTTAAATCGATTGGTCTATTCCTCCACAAAGAGTTAATCTTAATTTTGCCCAAAGCTAATAATAGTCGAAGAACTATGATAACTTAATCTAAGCGTAAGCCTGAAAGTAAAAATGGGAAAAAAGGATGCAAATGTTAGCTATATAAATGAATTTAACACTATAACAATTAAATAGAACGTTTAATAACATTATCAAAAAATTTCAACAACGGTAACTAACAAAACGCTATACACAATTCAAAAAAATGTGAACCTGTTTAAATTATTTTCTCGCCTTAACTACTCGTATTTATGACAAAATTTAAATCATAAAAATATATCTTGTTTCCTTTACGATAATATTACTTGGCCTTTATAACTTTATGGTAAAAAAATTTAAGCTTGTCTATGACGGAGAAATTAATTTAAAACGGTTGGACCAATACGGTCTAAAATCCGCTTTATAATATTGGTATTTTGAACTTAAACGAGCAGCGAGATAACCAGCCTTAAAGCAATCCAAAATTACGCCGAACACCAAAGACGAATAAAGAAATTATGAATAGCCACCTAATTTTTCAAATAAAGAGGCTATTAATCAGCTTCAAAGGAATTTCCTTAAATTTGAGGTGACCCTGTCTGGAGTCTCCAAACAGCAATAGAAATTTAAATAGGTAATGGTTTTCTACGTAAAAATAGAACCATCTCTAAAAGTTGAAGGATACATATTACTATCTAAAATTCGTCAAAAAGATTATAAAAGGAAAGTACCTGAAATGTTCCTTAAAAAATGGATTCTATAGAATAATATCAACTACAAACTCTTTAGTTGTTAAACTAAATACTACAAGCCAGCTAGTAGTAGCATTAAATAAAAGTTAAAATTTGCAATTTAAATAATAAAGGACTTAATATCATGAATGCAATCGCCTGCTCAAGAGCGAATGCCAGCCGTTCATCACGGTCAAAACCTCGCACCGCGGAGTTCCAAATTAACTTGATAAAGAATACAAATATTAGGCTTAAACTGCCCTTTATGTTTCCCGATAAATATGAAGCAAACAAAATTAAAGTAAACTCCCAAAAGAAACTATTCTTGGTAATATTAATATGAAGACACTAATTAAAACAAAACACACCTGGGAAAAAATAGCCATTGGCGTACAGATTAAATTTTAACGATCAAAAATAAATTAGAAATTTCTTTTCGACTAAATTTAATACTTCTATAACCTTTCATAATCTAGAAACCTAGTCAGGGTCGTACGGACTAAATTTTAACCACCAAAAATACGTGGTTTAAAATTAAAAAAATTCCAACCACCGTGATCTCCAATTTGATTCAACTTTTAAC
Organism: Phrixothrix hirtus; assembly: GCA_024586415.1. Taxonomy (NCBI): domain Eukaryota; kingdom Metazoa; phylum Arthropoda; class Insecta; order Coleoptera; family Phengodidae; genus Phrixothrix; species Phrixothrix hirtus. Next base: position 1,598 of record JAHWXV010254027.1, on the reverse strand, counting down.
TATAGTACTAGTCAAATATTAAACTAAGTTTCCCAGAATTTGACGTCTCTAACTGCAATAGTTGCTGATCTAAACCCTCTTGTCTAAAGGGTAGTCAGTCCGCGAGTGCACAACATTTAACAAAATGCCATTTTTCGGGTCCAATAAAATTGAGACTAATTTATAGGAATAGTTAATAAGTTGAGATCACGTACAGCTTTGTATGTTGATTCTGGTGAAATTAATTTTAGCATTATGGATGCAAGTTGACTCAAAGTGTGCACGAAAATCTGTCGTTGATCATCGCGACAAATTTTGACGAATTTTCAGACTGCAACAATTTCCATGCGAACGAATATACGGACTTGAAATTTTGACCACCCTTACAATTGTGCTGGATATAATACTGCCATATTTTCAACTATCCATTTATGGTCGTCCTTCAGGATCTCTTCAAATTTGGCACCACTGTCAGTGAAAATGGTAAAATTTACCAAAGTTCAAAGTCAATTATTAAAAGAAAGTCTGCCTGAATCTGTTTATCAATATTATCATCTGAAAGAGAAAATTTTGCTCTACAAGAAGGATGTATATTTGTTTTGCAATGCGACCATTAAGTATCAATTTACTCAGGTCAAAGTATGTTATATTTTGTGTGCGTGATATAGTGCGTTGGTCCATGTTGGCTGAGTTATTACTAGTTATCGCATTGAAACCAGCATCCCCATTGTCTTAAGGCCACGCTCGCTAGCCATGCAGTAACAGCCACGGGTGGGTATCTCTATTACGGGATCCCAAGCTTGACTGGGTTTCTTTTCTGCAGTTTCCTAAGCTTGTCTTCTTCAGTTACTTCATCATCCTGAAAGCATCATTGATCTAGAAGAGAACGATTTCAGGGAAACTATATTGCCGATGTCACTAATGGAGCTAGAACAACAGCAATGACAAGTTGCTCTAGAATCCAGCAAGTATCGTCCCTTAGCGGCCAATAAAGTGAACTAACAGAGCCATGACCCGTGCTTATTAAAGCAGTTTTCTCTTCATCTTTCTCACAAATGTTTGTAATCCACCATTTCTTTTCATAAACGTACTGCCCAGGCTGAAGATTTGTGATTTTAACTATTTGTTCAGCGTCACCAATTTTGGCCAAAAATGACGTTGCATCCGTTTAAACTCTATTGACTTGAATTGTAGTTATATCAATGAGCAAAAAATGACGGATTTCTCTTTTGCCAGCTAGAGCATGTTCTTGCTGGAATCTTTCTTCTTGAGAAGCTTTTTCTTCTTTAACTTCCTCTTTGCTGATGAAAAAGAATTGAATTACATTTATATTTTCATTGCATAGCTTGGCTTATTTCCGTTACTTAGTTACGTTCTTTTCAGTGGTGAAGCACCAATACATGTTAGACTTTGTTGATGGCAAGCTTAGTTTCATCAATTACGAAAACTTGCTTAGATTGTGATGATGATGCTGATGGTTCTAGCTTTTTGTTTACTGCGAGGTAGGGCAAAGCTTCCGACCTGGTTTTATATCAATCACTTCTTTTTTCTTTCGCTCACAAAGTATGGCAGCTGTTTTAATATCAATCACTCTAAGTTCAGATTTTACATTATGTTTT
>JAHWXV010253970.1:0-12311 GCA_024586415.1 Phrixothrix hirtus | reverse complement strand
CAGTTCACCGAAAACATTAAAAATCAGTCCGAAATAAAACTGTAAAAATACAGTGACGTAGAAATAATAAGCATGCAAATATTTAGCATGCGACAAGTTAGTTACAATTAGTGTAAAACAAATAAAGTACCTACAGAGTGCTTAAAAACATAAATTTAAATTAACAAACGATTTAAAAGTGTACACTAAACCTCGTAAAGTATAAAAAGTACGATAAGCTTATATCTACGACTACAGTTAAAATTCAGAGTATTAATCATGTTGAATGAATAAAGGTCATGACCGCAGATATAAATGTACAGAGTGTAACAAAATAAGAATAGCAACTATTCTTAAACCGAAACAGTTCATAAACCACAGTTAAAATCCTGAAGCTGCCTTGTATATAATTTTAAATTGTAAATATCTTTAATAAGTTTTAGTAAGTTACCGTCGCAGCCAAGAAAGCCGTCTTGGACACACTCCGACTATAGACCTAAACTCGAGGTATATGTAAAAATAGCTTAGCCCCAGCTGAGCACCTTACAACCTTTCGACTTCTTTTTGAAATCTCGAATTACACATTCTATTCTTTATTAATTATATGGTCTTCTGCGCGTACCGATATAATTTTACGCCGAAATCGTCTCGATAGATTTTCCTTGACCAGTATCACCTACAACACTTTAATAAATTATCCATGCAAAATCTCCGTGCATGGGCGTAACTTCTTTCGTTATAATTTGGGTTGATTTTCATTGTTTTTAACGAATATTTTGTCATTTTTTTCACAATTGACTTCTTACTCATAGTTCATACACGACTGAATCAAGTGGATTATAATTCGAAATACATACATAGATGTCTTCAAAAAAGGTTGGAATACTGCCATTGTTTAAGTATATATATATATATATACATGGTGCGACAGTGCAACTTTCGTTTTTCAATGGTGCATGGCGGCGAGGGAAGTAAGTGGAGGGGCGAGCGGAACAGGGAGTAGTTTAGGGTAGTGGCAAATATGCCACAGTCAAGAGAGCAGCGAGCGTTTGCTGTTGAGGCTTATTTTTCATGTGGCCACTCCATTGTTGCCGTTCAGCGTGCATTTCGCATGCGTTTAGAAACTCTCCCTTGAGGTGCTGTTCCCGCCCGTGCATTAATTTCATCGTGGGTGGAGGCATTCAGGGAAACCGAAACTATATGTTGCAGCAGAACAGGAGCAAGAGGTACCGTTAGAACACCGAGACACATTGAAATAGTTCGAGAATCAGTTTTATGATCTCCAAGGCAGTCAGCCCACAATCATGCAGTCGCTCTTCGCTTGTCAGATTGGTTAGTGCGCCAAATTCTGCAATAGACCGTAACTTCCTCCCATACAAAATTGGCGTTGTCTATCAACTTACGCAACAACTTTATTGCACGACAAACAGCCAGCGAAACGATAGTCAACACTTTATCGTATGACGCCCTTGTGTTTTTTAGTGATGAGGCACATTTCCATTTATCAGGGAGTGTCAACAAACAAAATATGCGTTACTGGAGTGATGTAAATCCCATAGCCCTTCACCAGAAGCCGCATCACTCTGATAGTGTCACAGTTTGGTGTGCGTTTTCAAGATTAGGGATAATCGAAGTTATTGTTTTGAAGAAGACAGCCGTAACTTTAATTGCAAATGATTGAGGATATCTTTATGCCTGATCTTAAAAATACGGACGTGGACGAAGAATGGTTCGAGCAGGATGGGGCTACGCCCAATATTTCGCAATTTCAATGGTTGCTTGTAGGCAAATATTTCCTAGGCGGCTGATCTCCATGGGAGGTGACATTTCCTGGCCAGAACGACCGCCAGATTTAGCCTCATGTGATTATTTCCTGTTGAGAACTCTGGAAGCCCTAAAGAACAACCAGTCGATATGCTAGAGAGAGTCGACCGAAACATTAGAAATCGGCTAAATCATTGCATCGAAAGCAACGGTCGCCACTTTAAAGATATCTTTGACAAAAATTAAATTATTTAAATTAATTTAAAACTTCCAGTCTTATATTTTCATTAGCAACAAACAAAAATTAGTTATCTTGAATAGTTTCTCTTTTATTTATTTTTCAGAAAAACAAGTTTCACTACCGCACCCTGTACTAGTGGATATACTTGATCAAAATTTGGTATTTTAGTTCTTGAAAATGTAGATGGCACTAGCAAATTTGTTCTAAAAAAATAATTAGACATTCGATTTGTAGATGTCATACCAAATACATAGAAAATGCAGTTATACCAAACGTTAACGCTACTTAACTATAGATGGGCTGCAATAAAAACAGATTTCATGATGTAAACAACGCACATAAATCAAATTTAAATTAAGTTAAATGTTTGTTTTTATTTAATTAAAAATGAACCCAAATTCGTTTACAAATGACTTCAATTACAAATATAAACTATTCCCAGAACTCTACACATTTACAGACATGTAAAATTATCTCGTTATAGCTTACTAGTAAGGATATGGTGGGTGTCCTGGATATAAAAAGCGGTTATTGAAGACACGTGTACCCCAGGCTTTTGTGAACGCAAATCTGTAAAAATTTTTAATCTAATTAAAGAATATTTTTGTAAGTTTTCGCGTGCAAATCTATCATGATCGTGGGCTTATATGTGTTTTACCATGAAACGTACTTACAAACATAGATACTACTGTGTTTTTCTTTTCACAGTGTCAGATTGTAAAAGTAGCCCGTATAACTTAAAGAACGCGATCAAAAAAACGGATACAGTTTTGCGCGTTTACGTGGTAATTAAAATTAAATTGAAAAGACAATTTAAAGACTATTAGATTCGTGGAGTATGCGAAATATCAATAATTAAATTAATTAATTATATAGCTAATAATCATTAATGTTCATATATTCTATATTTATATAAAATAACGTAATTTTCTATATGAAAGAAGATTGCACAATTCTAAGAAATATTTTAATTCTATTGCAAAATATTGCACAATATATCGCAATTTCAATTAATGCATATTATCGCGAAGCTAGGCAAACAAACAGAACTAGATCTGCTTTAGCAGAACGAAGAAACAGTCTCCAAAATGACCACAAATAAAGCCATTCTGGAGGACTAAAAACACGTTGCTTTCAACTTTTGAAACGAAGACATTAACTACGCTTTCGTAGTATGGTGTAGATAATTTATTCATCTTCGAATTTAATTGTACAGCTTTGGCCAAAGACTTAGTTTGCATATCTGATCTTGTAAAGATCGCCGCTTCCGTCTATGACGTTCTGTTGCCGGGGCAACAGAACGCCCTCATCTAAAGTGTCCATAACCTTCTGGTTATTATGTTGCTTACGTCTCGAATAACCAGAGCGATATTAAACCGCTCACCACCGTAATCAACGTCAAAACCCATTGTGCTCCGAGTCTCTAGTGTTGCGGGGACGCAAATCGTTTCGCGAAAGCTTCCTATAAAGCAGGGCATGTAAATTTTGCTGCCCGTACAGCGAGAACTTATATCATTGCTCCGCCGAGGCCGTAAGGATCCTGTTACCAGGATAACATAATTCCTATGCCGTTCCAATCGTTCACGTGCTAATATGTGAAATATTATTCGCACCTCGATAACTGTACACTGTCAAAAACCATTCCAGTCTCTTTCAAGATATCTAGAAATGATCACTGGTGGGATTAGACCTCATTTTGAGATGCACTAAGTAATATTGAAAACAATAACTACAGTTAGTGTCATTCATCCGTAATTCAATATAATTATGAATTTGTTTATAACATACTTATTGTTTACCGTATTATAAAATTAAATATGCTTATTGAAGATAGCATTGTAGCATTGAATTCTTTATTTGACGACAATCGTCACTGTTTATCTGAAATAGTTCTGCGTAATTGTTCTGTTCTATTATTATTATTTTAAACATATTCACTTGTTTTAGAATTAGTCCTGTAAATAATCATGTTACTAATTAGTAGAATAATATATGATTTCAGAAGGTTTATTGCCTTGTTATTTAGAAATATAATTCGTCTAGGTACAAATAATGTGTTCTACAAATACTATCAAGCCACTAATGAACCCACCCGCACGACGATCCACCTGAACAAGCACAAATATATATAATTTTCATCCTGTAAGCATAATTGAATAAACTGTAACGTGACAAGTTTACATTTACTACGAATGTATTTTTTGGAGACAAGGTTGTCGGCAGTTTTAATAAAAAGAAACCCAACGCATTCCTTTAAAATCATCCAAATTTGCTTTTACTAACACTATTGCTTATTAATTATAAGTTATTTATGGATTAATTACAATAAAACGTATTTGATGAATATCTGAAATTTACAGAAGTTTGACCCACAATAATTTATATATAGAAATTTTGTACGGCATACTGCATACAATTTAGGTTTAATTTTGACATTATTTCATTTAGATCATTAATTATTTTCACAAAATTCAAAGTATATACAACACAAGTGATTGTGAATATTAATTTATGGAGATATTTATCAAAACAATCTAACGCCATGTTAAAGCGATTTTGTAAAGTAAAGGTTATTTAAAAAAAATGGTTTTAGATTCAATAATTCAAATGTATAGATGTTAAAAATCGTTTCTAACATTGTTTTTATTTTAAAAAAATTATAAACTTGCAAAATTGACAGATCACTAGAAATTTTAAGAAAGAAATAAGACCTCTTATTTTAAACGATAAGTAACGTAGCGAAACGAGTATTTATAATAATCGACTGAGAATTATTTATGAACAGTGCTCTGAAATCGTGCGCGTTCGTTCGGTTTCAGTCAGTTGCTAAAGATTTATAGCCGACGAGCCATTTCTTGTTGTATACAGTACCCCAAGTTAAAAAGCAGAGGCGGGTTGAAAATTTAATTGCAAATTTTTCAAAAACTGTGCAATTTAGACACATAGTTTATAAACGCTTTTTGTCGCGCATATTAAGATGTGTTTGCTGTTAACGTACTGGGCCTTATATGCATGACATCCTGTATGGACACGTATATATGTACTTATGTACATAAAACAATGTATGTATTTTGAAATATATAGAATGCCTCTCCTAGTATAGACGATAAAAAAAAGTAAATTTTGAAACAAAAAATGACTCTCTTATGAGTGACAACGCACTTGCCTAGAAAATTAAAATTTAAAAGGAATAATCTTCTATATTTTATTATTGACACGCACTATTTCATTGATACAAAGTATTTATAAAAAATCCTGGCATATGCATAAACAATACATAGGTAAGTTCATATGAATTTACATTGACTCGCATTATTATTCGGATACCAGAAATTTTTTCTCTGTTTGTTTGTTTATATCAGTATATTGAATGGATTATCTGTTTAGTATACTAAAACGTTTATTTTAGATAATAGAAACATACATTGTATTTATTTAATGCAGATACATAGTTTATTTCATCATAATCAATGAACTGAATAATGCTGCAATTTTGCGCCGCAAAAATATTCGGAAACTGAACAAGTCATGTACACAATTATTTTACATATATTGATGTTATGTATAAAAATAACAATATTTTAATATTATTATGGCAGTATTAGTATTTAGAGTGACAGCATTTTTGTTTAGGCATATTTGATAATTTTTTTCAAACAATTTTGTGTAATACTTTACAACTTCCCATTTTTTACATCTTTTATAGATTGTATGGGGGATTTCTCTATCAGATTTAACTACAGCCATTCATGACGACGATGCAACACCACCGGACAATTATATAATAATAAAAGAACTACTGGTGGATTACGTTTAGAATTTTTACGATAAAACTTAAATCTATCTCTTAATTGCAACTATTAAAAGGTTTTTAAATTAACTGAACTATAATTTTTTGTGCCGTAATTTTTAAAAAACCGAAATAAAATGTGGATTTATTACAAGATTACATTCCTATATACAGTGTGTTCCAAAATGATTGCGAAATATTTCAGGAGGTAATTGCTTATCGGAAATTAAGGGTGATCTTTCATATAAAAATTTTATCTCTGAGTTCTCTCCGCGTAATTACGTCGCCGCAAAAGGAGAACAAAAAATAAGGTTTCCATATATTTTCTCTAAAATACAGAGAAATAATAATTGGTGAATGTTTTGCATTAACGAACATGTAATTTATGAGTGATGCTGCATCCTATCCGTATTATTAGAAGGTAGTGAAATATGCAACCCCTATGGTATTTCTTATAACTTTTTAACTGATAAAACAGTAATAGTAAAAAAAATATGTGTTAACTACGCAGCTTAATTTATTTAGTAACTGCTTAGTGTTTGCCGCAAAATGGACGATTTTTAAATAAAAAAATAATACGCCAGCACATGTAACGTAGTTTAACTATTTATGCAGAAATACAAATAATTACAAAATTAATAAACAAATATAATAACAAAATAAAACAACTACATGAAACGATAAAATTACAATAAATCGGGCTGACATAAATTAGAGATTTAAGGTATCCCCAGATGCAGAAATCTAAAGGTTGGCACCTCCCTAGATCAATGCAACGATAGATGGTATCTAAATAATGACGGGCAGGTAGGACAAAATGTGCCGGAGCACCGTCATGCATATAAACCACGACTGATCTCTAATTTGAAGTGGTACATCTTCAAGGCAATAACAATAAGAATCCCCATTTAACTGAATCGGAAGAAACTATGATCCAACTGAGCGGTCTACTATGGTTCCAATCCACACATTTACAGAAAATCTATTTTGGTAATTTTTTTCTACCAAAGCGTGTGGTCTGTCTTCTGACCACAAATGGTTATTGTGGAAGTTCTGAATGCTTCCTTCAAAATGTTCGCTTCGTCAGTGAACAAAATGTTTACTAAAAAATTGGGCATTTTGTGCAATCATTTGAAGAACCCTTTAGCAAAAAATCATCCGTTACGGAAAATCGCGTAGTAAAAATATTTGCACTCGTTGAATATGGTACGGATGAAACTGTTGCTCTCTTAAAACTCTCCAGATCGTTGAATGATTTATATGCAAAGTTTGAGAAATTTTCCTAGTGCTTGCTTCGGGTATTACTTCAACTTGCTCTTCTAATGCAATACTTTGTACTTAACGAGGACGACCAGAATTAAATATTTGCTTTCTAAAACTACCTATCTCGCGAATAGTTGATATAGCTGTGCAAATATCGTATGACGGGTATTGTCACAGGCTAAACTGAAAATAACGCATGCGGCAAGTAAAATCACGAGTATTCAACCACGGCCAGTAAAGCTACAATGGAGCGAGGCGTGGTTCGTCGGTATTTTTAAATGGTGGTATACTGTAAGGTTACGTCAAGATCGATAAAATCAGGCGCCACTGTTCTCGAGTCAAATACTGCTATATAGCAATTACTTTTCGGAACACCCTGTATATCAAGATGTTAAGACCTACCTTTAGAGTGGAGACAGACATTCCTGTGCTAATGCAGATATGGGGTAAAGTGCTAAATTGCAAGTGCTCACTATTCAGGACGAGTCCTGTATATGGTGGAGTACTAATTTATTCTTAATTCAAAGGCAAAGCCCATTTCTTATATATCTTTGATTCAATTATTCCATTAAATTTCCATAAAGGTACAGGGGAGTGCGAAAATTGTGATGGTCCCGGTATATAAAACTAAGAATCCAAAATATTAATAAAATTTGCAGGCCTAAAGAATCAGGTAAAACATTCGAAAGGTACTTAAGTTTGGTGAAAGAATTAAAGAACGGCCACTAATTTTATCTACCCGGTATGTTATTGCTGTTTTGAACTACAAAATTATAAAGTTCTCAAACGTTGTAAATTTAACTCGAAACAAATGCTTTATAATTTTTCTTTTATTAATATATTACTGGATTGAACTTAAACTTATTGGACGCGCACTGTATAATTAAGATTTATGTGGTTGAAATAAAAGCAATGATTGAAGACCAAACACATTTATATAATCGAATTTGCACTTTAACGCCTTATTACACAAGTCTGTTAAAATCAATGGTAAATCAAATATTTCTTAAATTCTACAAACAATACAAACATTAGTCAACGTAATCAAGGTTCGCACTTGATAATCTTACAAAATTAAAGAATCCTTATAGGCAAAAAGGAATGATTTAAAGTTCCTCAGAACGGCGAATCTTGCTTGCATTAACGACAATTTTACAAGAAAATATACGTAAAACATAAATTATGAATGAGTACCCAGCCTGTTAAAAATTTTATTAAACAATTTATGTTACTACACTACAATAACTAGATTATCGGTAAAAAGTTTTAACAAATTTGAAAACACTAGTCTAGGTTTTTAACATCAACTTGTTTATTGATCCAATAGATAATGAGAGTTCGTAATTCATTTGTTTCGCATATCAAAATGAATCGGGAAAAAAATGTCCCTCTGATTTTCCTTACGTTAATTTGGGAACTGAATGTGTTTGACATTGGCAACAATTTGCTTGAACATATGGGTATGTACTTACTTACCCCTGTTATATACATAAAAGTACATGAACAGCACTTAATATTTTGAAGTTCCTTTACTTTACTTGTTTTGCGAGCGGTAGCCGTTCCTTGATGTCCAATTTAATTGATAACCCCCACGGGTGGAAATCAAAAAGAAAGGGTTACTGCCTAACTCTTCCCGAATTGTTTATCCCAAATAAATGCGCCAATCCAACTCCAGCATCTTTGCCTGATGGTTACAGGAGATTTCGACAAGGACAGTTTGATGAGCTAAAATTAAAGACCCAACACACTTCCGTAAATTCTTTTATTATTCACGACCTGTCTCAATTATGACTGCATAACTAATAAGAAATCCCGACTTCACATGACATTTTTCCAGATACTTTCCATGACGCTGACGGCGCCAGTCCCCGCTAGTGTTGTATTCTCTTAATATCATCACAATTAATTACTTTATAAGGTTTCGACGCTACGATATATATTAATCATTTGTACGCTTGCTTCTGTAATTTACCTACAAGTTCATGACATTCAATTCACCCTGCTGAGTTTATTTAAATCTTAGCAACTGTTTAAAGCAGCAAGCTGATTTCATCATCTGTTAAAATAATAAAGTTCTTTTGATATTCCATTTTTACTATGCGTTTTTAAAATCGTTAATTTAGATATTATACGAGGTGTATCTAATTAATTTCTTATTTTGATTTACTTTACTTCTCTAAAATTAACCTTTTACATGACTTTAATAAATTCTTGGTCTACTAAAATTATTTAAGCAACTAATGTACATGGTAGTGCATATTTATTACTCAATATTTTATTATACATCCTTAATACACACCAGAAGCTGACAGTATTATCCATTCAAGATACATTTCTTCGTAAAGACGTCCAAGCCTTTAGAATTTAAAATTATACACAACTAATTTGTTTAAAAAACCACATTCGTAACGAAACATTAGTGATATTTGCGGTAAACCACGTGCAATATATTATAAAAAAGTTTAATGGTAGTGGAAATATTGTAAAATAAACAATGAACTGGCCGTCGTAAACTATTAACAAACAAAGAAGGAAGAGGTATTTTAAAACAAGTACGAAGAAACTCAGCAACACCTGTACCAAAGATAGCTTAATAATTTAATGTAACTGCGGGTTGGGGGGGGGCATATCCACACAAACGATACGGCTAAGGAAGCCATGGTTAACCCGGCGAAATAGAAGGAAGAGAATTTGCCACAAAATATAGCTTGATCTTCATAGGATGTTCTCCCTTCACCTCTTCTTAATTATGTCATACGACACTGTAGAGTCCGCTAAAGTTACAGTTAACCCCTCTCTCGCAAATATTTTGTCACACACTTTTGCTCGTTGGTATCCATTTTGAGACTGAGAACATACCTAGAGATGGATTTGGGTTTGTGACTTGCTAATGTAGGAGCGTCCAGGACATGAATATAGATTTCCACTAAATATGGTTTGAAATTCTCACCTTGATGGGAAATACGTTAGGGGTGGAACATAGGGATCGCCCTTCGTACTTCTACAATTTTAACGATTTATTAAAATTTTAAAATTTTTCTTGTTGACAGTTGTTGTAGCCCTTTCGATGTCTCTAAAATGATTAGTCTTCAATTTGAAAATTGGTGTATGTGGCTAGGCATTTCTTATCTTTTTTATCAGCACCCAGAAGCCCGTCATTTCAGCCTTCTCATTTGTTGGCTTCCAGTTTTCTCTTTCGCCATCTAGTTTATTGTATGTAGATTTTCCTTAAGGCACCGGGTTTTCGACCATTCCTTCATAACCAAGTTTTGCTGACTAATTACTTCTTTTTCTTTAGCCGGTTTGGATTTCAATAGAATTGATGCTTATCTCTTTATAAGTGGCCTAGGTTAATTTTGATATTATGTAGTATTATGCAGCCTCCCCCACTGCCATAATTTTAGAATAAAATTTTATCATTTCCATGCGTACCCTCCACAACAAGAATTTTGCTGGGTGGGCTGAAAGCCAACAGAAATTCTATTGTCTATCATAATTTAAACTACAGTTGCTCCAACGTAACGAAAGAACTAGAAGGGTGGTAGCAATCTACTGCAATATTGAGTTTTTGGTTCATATTTTCGGTCACGCTTGTCACATGTATGCCCTGGGATTTGATTTAAGGCGAGTTCCAGATAAAACGGTATTAAAATTCCTCCACTGTGAAAAAATATTCAAGTTGAAACCCTGTTTCCGTGTTGGCGTCCTTTTTATGAATTTATTTATCAGATTAAACTTGTTCATTAATCATGTTTCAATATCTAATTGTCAAAAATAAACTCCGTCCAATGCGGTTTGGTACCTTTTAGTTTCTAAGCAAAGGAGTTCCTGGAATGACTTCCACTTTTTATGTTTCTATACCGTTTCCAGTATATTTCCTTTCTGAATTCTGTTAGCATTTGCGGGGCGGTGTTCTTGTAACTGCAGCATCTAGCTAAGAGTATTTTACGTTTCTTCTATTTGAAAAATTGATTGCTTTCCGGCGCATTTTACGCTCTACTATTACACCACGTGCCTTTAAGAGACATGGCCATACAGCTACAGCGGCAACATTGCACCACTCTCACAGACCTTATGTTAAGGTGTAGTTATGGTTAACTTTGGAGAGTTCCTTATCTCTATAATTATTTGTTGTAATTGCTTCAATCAACGGAAATTTTTATCCTCTATTTCCTAATTTAAAAGTAAGTCTTTGTTCGGTTAAATCTTTTTCTCCTGTTTTCATTCGATTCCTGGATACCCTTAGAGAACTACTTTTAATTCTACCTCTTCAGAAAGTTGATATGTTGCCACGTAGGATCTTAGAACAACTCTTCCGTTGCTCTTGTTGCAGTAGAAAACGGTACTTACCGCGGCTTACCTCAGTAGAAATTAACCGGAAAGGGGTGTGGGCGGCTTTGCTACGCTAGTTTTGGCTCTCATCCACAACTTGCAGATGTTACCTGTAGGAAGGGAAAGAAATCATATACTTGTAAGGGCACCAGTCGTATGTACCTTCCTATCTCGTACCTACACCTCACACGACAAGACGTACGACGACTTCTGAGTCCTGGTGCTACCCGATATTTATAAGTGATAAGAAATTTATGTTACAATTAACATTCCCACAAATAAAATACTCTAGAATAGTCGAAAACACATCACAAACTGCTTCTCTTCGTTAATTCTCATCAAAGCAAAAATTTATTTTACAAAACAAAATGGTAGTCGAAATTAGAGTGAACAAACTAATAGCGTTAGGTAGACGACATCTAACATCAAATACGTTAGAAAAAAGGAAACAGTTGTTATTTGTTATCAATATTCTAACATTATAACTTGACAGGAGCTATAAGATGCAAATTTCAAAAATCAGATATTACAGCTAAATATAAGGAAGTGAAATATTAGAAAAAGTAATTTAAAATATATCTTAAATACATTCTGTACCTTTTACTTTTACTAAAATACTCAAATATTATTTGCAAAAACAATAACTGAACTCTTCGTTGTTTACATTTTCGTTTGCAAAAGAAATGTTTAGCGTCACACCTCGTATATAAAACTTACTAAAAATCTAGACAATTTTACGATAAATTCTATTTTATAATTTGTACGAACAAACTCAAATACAGTTGTACGGAAGTAAAACTTAAGCAAAACAATTTATTTTAATTCAACTAACTACTTTAAATATTTACTTTAAATTTGATTCAATTTTTATCGACGAAAATATAAACTTAAAAGGTAGCGGAAAACATTATTTGAACGATTTTATTCAAAGTGAAATTTTAT
>JAHWXV010253964.1:0-17722 GCA_024586415.1 Phrixothrix hirtus | reverse complement strand
ATATATATATATATATATATATATATATATATATATATATATATATATATCTTCACTTTAGCAGACTGTCTGGCGTACTTAATTCTTTTTTGTCCTAATAATTTCTACAAATTACCTACGATAGGCTCTGTTAAAATTGCTGATTCACTCTCACTCTCAGAGGCTACAGAGCTCAATGTATATAAAATTGGCATTCTACAACTTGCCGTTATAACTTTCGTAATGGGGCAGTAAATGATTTTTGTGTCCTGGCGGCGATGGAGTTGTAGATGGCATGACTTTCCAATTTATGGCACCTTCTATAGTATCTCCATTATACCAGCGTACCGTGTGCTAAATTTGGCAGTAATAACACGAGACATTCGTAGATCTTTTGCAACTCAATGGGCCAAACAGTATTCTTCTGATGCGTCAAAATATTTTGGGTAAAATTCGGTGGTAATATCAAATCGGGCTTGTGGATCCTAAGAAATCTGCAAATAACAGTTGTTTACTCTTAGCTTCTATATTCACCAACTCGACGCTGTACGCACTTTGTTTAGGTTATTCTTGGTCTGCATTCCTACAAGTATACGGAGCTCACCAATTCATGTGTGCAACCTTAGGCTTTCCTTCCTTCTATTTAGTCCAGACACTAGGTGCTCAAAAAGCGCAAATAAAATTAAGTTTTGGTGGAGTTTTGATTTTTGGTACTATATAATATTTTGAGTTACTAATTGCGATTCATAGGTTTACAAACAAGAATTTTCTCAAGAGATACGTTTTATTCCCAAAAAACTTGTAAAAAACTTTTTCCGTACTTTGAAAATACATGAAAGTTGATTCTGTATGAAACTAAAGAGTATAAATTTCCTACATTTTTGTGTCTTAGATTTCTTTTGCCAATTAATAGTTTAGCCGCTAGAGCGCCGCAAAAATGAGTGTCAAAACCAAAACCCCCAATAACGGGAATTACGCCACTTTTCATTTGACGCAAGTGTTGACCATCTATGATATTAAAGAAGAAATTGACTATGTTAAAGCATGTGTGATCAATGATTTCGCTATTAGCGCGTGTAGAAGCAATTAGGTAAAAAATGTCTGGGTGCTACTAAATACTTTATTTGCCGATATCGAGAGTAATATTAGTAGTAAAAATATAAAAATAGCTAACTATATTTTTCCATAAAAGTTCTAGCATATAACAAAATACTTTAACGTTTCGTATATGATAATACATACGTTTAGTTTTACACGAAATTATCAAAATAGAAGAATATCCGTATTAAAACTTTTTATCAGACTTCAAATACACGCCCCATGTTCGCATATTTATAATTTTAACGTGTTTTGTATAATTTTTACCTATGTGTTTATTTATATTAGTTAATTTTAATACTCTGGTGGGACTTGCAGTTTAACATAATACTACCTCTTAGTTTCTGAATTATCGATATTGTCTTCATAATGAGACTTAGCGAGCTCTAAACTAGTTGACAATTATATATTAATAAACAAAAATCAATTCATACGTGATATCCAAATTTTATATCGAAAAATGTGTTTAAATATTGAGGACTAGTGCTAAGATATTTCAAAATTTAACCGTTTGGTTTTCTTTTTAGATTCAACGAAAAAATATAGATCTATATGATACAACATTATGCCCAAAGAATGTCATATTTTTATTTAAATCATATTACTACAAATCTGGATGTTTTCAAAGCGAGCCAAAGTGGGCTGTTTAAAAAATATAAACAGAACTGTATTAACCTTTTACGGCTAGCTTTCTAAAGTTAATCTCATTTTCTCGAACATTTATATTTCAACAGATACTGTTGTGAAGTAGCCGAACGCGTCTATTGATTTTTATTTGCAGTTGAAAACTTTTAATGGAATTTGTTCCATTTATTTAATTAATAATTAAAGCTAATTGGTTTTTTTTGCTATAGTGCAGATCAAATACTGCGGATAAAAATTAAAGGAGAATTATTTAATATGTATCCAGTACCCAAATTTGTAAAAGGTTTAAATCAGAATGTATAAGAAATTGTAAGTTTTCGCGAACAGGTCTTTTGCGTATGTTAATCAAGAGACGTATAATTGTACACAGAAAACTTTAGCCGTTTTGAATTACGACGAAATGTGACTAATTCATTTTTCCTCAGATATTCTGCAAAAATGCGAACGCGGTCTTTTTAAATTCAATTTTAAATTTTCAAAGAACGAGTTACACTGACAACTAAAATTATTATTATAACTATCGATGACTGCGCTTGACTAACGACCCTTGTCAGCTTCCATCTTCCTTTTAGTACCCTACATACAATAAATACCGTTAACGCAGTACCGCACATAAAAATAAGAATTCCATCACCATTGTACATACACAAAAATGTAATGGTCTGGCTAATCATTTAATTGTTATACTGTTTAGCAGTGTAAGAACAATAATTACAGATATCATTGTATATTATTTATCATTAATTAAAATTGCTTATAACCCAGGTGTTATTTAAAAGAAAAGCTTAAATAATCTCTTATGTAATCAAAAATTATATAGTTTTAATTCACAACACGCTTTAAAATAATTCATTTGTCAGGTTAATATTAATTATAGAAATCCTTTTTCTAAAAGTTCTTTACAGTTGGTTATTCTATAATCTCAAATTACAACATAACATTATACCCGGGCAGAAAAATTGTGTTCTATGTAGTTGTATTTTTCAAAACGTCGGTGGCCTACGTCTTGTTGCTAGGTGTTTCAGCACATCCGCTTGTGAACATGCACCACTTAAGGCCACGTTAAAAATAGCAAAGGACACGGGCGAGGGAGTAAACAAAATGGGCATTAAGTATTAGAACTTTAATTAAAAAGGGTACATATAAGTTATGCTTCCCGCTCTACGTTAGTTATTTAACCGATAAAGGAAATTTAATGATACAGAAACATATTCGTTAACTGTTTTGGAAGTGAGGTGAATTTTTGAATGCAGCTTTTATTAGTATGAAAATTTCCTACCTTGCTTTTCGAGGTAATTATTATTGGAAACAAGGAATATTGTAATCCAGATTGGGCCATTGTAGCCGATACGAATATTTAGAGAAATAAATAAACAGTGCGTACCAAGGTAATAACCTATTTCGCTGCCAAGGTGCGAATTCCAAGTTCTATACTTTTTTCTTCAAACAACTGCCGCGTTCGATTGATATCGTAGTTAATTTTCTGTTATCTCTACCGTTAAGCAGTCCAAATCGGAAATGTAATTGGGATCATATTAATTTATTGATATCGTTAACTTTAACATAGTTGCCTTGTGAACAAAAACATTACCGCACCGTAGTATTTACCCAATTCGGTCATCAGGAGCATCGGACCTTGTTTTAAATTTCTTTTATCTGCCTTTAATAATTTGAGCATACAGTGAGCCAAAATTGGCGTTTGTAAAAAATCTGAACACCTTCTGCTTGGACAAGTCAAACTTGAAGTCACATATCCATATTACTTCCACTTCTAGTGGAGCATAATTGAACTAAAGTAAATTACCGTGTGTTACCAAGCTTCCATACGTGTAATTCAGAAGTCAGGAATAATAGTTCAGTACTGATGCAGCCTTAGAATTAGTAATTATTGCTTGTGCAAAGCTTAGACTCTGCCAGTGTTATGTAAGGGTTTTACCTAATTTCAGTTTCTGAATTATACATGTTACGGCTTATGAACTCTTTTATTAATTTAGTATTGTAACTTCTCAGAGTTATCCAATCACAAAACATTGTGTCAGGTTTTCACCAGACCTTGATTAATCGTCAGACCGATATTTACATTTTCTGTATCAAAATATATCGATACAAACGATTAATATTGCACAAGATCGATAAAAGATGATTAATTACTAAATTTAATTAATAAAGTTTAAATTATAAATTATTATATGTATTAAAATTTATATCCCATAAAATAATCCCTTAAAAGAATTTTAATTAAATATTTTAGAATCAATAAAGAATTCAATCGAAAATAGACCATAATAACATATGATTGGGAATGAAAGTTCATTGTACTTTCACCACAGCACAACAAATGTAAATAAATACAAAAACTGAACAGGTATAGCCCTCCAGTGGTTATGGTACAATTGATCAGAACTAGAAAGTAGTTAAATTTATATAGCCATCTATTGGGCAACAACATAATTTAATAGTTATAGTAGTTTAGATGGGTAGAAAACTATAATGGGTTTACAAAATTAAAATGGATGTCTTTGTAAACTTTCATTGTAATTTAGTTCTTAGAAATTATAGTTTATCAACAAATTGTGATAACAAATAGACTATAAAAGTCAGCAACAAACACAAAACAGAGTCTTCCCGGCTCTCTTACCTGAACCCTATCCTGTCAATTAAATACCCCATTAAAATTATTTCCTCGCCATAGGTATTCATGAACGTAATAGCCCAGGACGTTTTCCGCTTTATTACGCTCAAGGAAACCATAAAGTCTCTGCTAATACTATATGGACATTCTCCGATAGTTATAATAGAGATTATGACAATCCTAAAACATATCTAGAGATGTAAAAAGTCCTAGGACATTTTCCGCTGCATTGCCCATTCTCATAGAGGCCTCCGAGAGGATTGCATATACCGCAAAAGCACGTTCTCCGCTGTTTTGTATATACTTCTGCAATGATACGAAGTAGGAAAATGACTTAGATGACCTCTAATTGAATTAATACTTCGTAACCTTCAAAGGCATAACCATAAAGAATTTCTCGCCATTTATCCCCTTACATAAAGCGTTGTTTTACAAATACACATTAACACACACAAATAATGCATGAACAAATATAACCTGAAACCTGACATCTTGTAGAATAGATTTATTATAAAGAATGAAATGCATGTTAAACTTTACCACTTAGAATCATGGAATTGTATATATAGTGAAAACTGGAAAAGCCGCAATCCTGCTTATTGTGGAAAATATGTACGGTCTCGCGAAAATTATAGGGAAAATACATAGGCTAAGCCGCTGCTTAACGCGAACACGGAAAGAAAACATAGGTCTGATGGAATAAATTTAACCCGAAAAATACGGAAAATTGTGTCTGCATGTACGTAATGTAAATTATATCTATGCTTTAAACATGCATAAATATGTATGTATTTCTTAGAAGGAATTAAAATTATATTTGTGTATTAAATTTAACCGTGAGACTTGTTAATGTTATTGATTCAAAAGGGACTTATTCATACTAAACGCAGAATTAACAGTTCTTAAAACGACTCATATGCGTATATTATGCAATTTACCGATGCGATTACAAGTATTCTCGTAGTATTTGAAATTAACACGTCACGTCCGCGAACAAAAAAATTGTTTTAATTTTTTAATCATCTTAAGATTGTTATTTTTAACTAGATTTTGTTTTTTCTTAAATAATAATGAATAAATCATATATAAAAAAAATTAACCTAATAAAAACACACGAAACTGAAGATTTACGCGCTAAGCAACTCATCGTTAAATTTATCTGCGGAAAAACACAAGTGTATGATATTTTGAAAAACAATGCTAGTTTTAAAGAACAGCGGTTTACTAATGTACAAAACTGTTGTTTAAAACCCAATACCGCGCAACTGAAAATACGAAAATTAACAAAATTACGTATGAATGATTTATAGCTGCTAGATCTAGAAATGTTTAAAGCAGTGATATAATTACGAACCATCATCGAAGAGGCGTCTGTTCATAATAAAAGTTTAATTCAAACACGATTTCACAAATGTGGAATGCAAAACTTTAAAAAATATCAATGGATGTACACATAAAATAAAACGTTTAAAATATAATATTATAGAAGCTAATTAATAAATGTCTTATGCAAACCAAAGAATTTATTTAGCGTCACTGTGGGTCACTTATGTGTATGTATGTATTTAAAAAAATGCAACTCTGTTTAAAACAGGAACATGTATAGAATGGAAGAAATTCATGGTCCCTTGGGATTCCGGTTTAGACAGTTTTCACTGTAGCATAGAATATAAGGACTGCACAATGTAAATAATGAACTCAATATTTAAAATACATGTATAAAAAGAATCATACTTTTATTAAAGATATATAATTTGAATCTTACTACTGAATACAATATTTCAAATAAAATATAAATCGTATCATTGAATCGTAATGATCCATAATTAGACTGGTGAAAAACCTTTTAACATTACCTTCATAACTTAAGGCGGAGGATTATAAACTAAATATTGAATCCACTGTGCATTATGAGCTAAAATTACCGAGCTAGTCAAGCTTATAAGAGATCATACTTGACTAAATACTTTACGTCGGCCTCTCTAATCGGTATAAAGTTCTAGAGAACCGTAGCAATTGATATACAGGTTGTTTCCTCGAAAATATAGCTTGCTATACTAAATTACTCAGAAATGTCTCTCGCAGAACGTTGAATCTTAGTTACCGCATAACTGTAATTTGTCTGATCACAACAGACAGTGTACGCTGGCTTAAAATTGGCGATAGTTCCTTAATTCATGCAGTGAAACTTCAGCCTAATAATTTGTATATTCGAGAGGAGCCGTAAAGTACTTCGTCAGAAACAAAGTAATTCTATTTACCGTCACCGCAGTACTCTTCAGGTAAGGCTTTGAATATCCAGACAGACAGAGTGTTATCTTTATATAATTTTCCAATTTTGAGTTCCCCTTACTGTGTTCAACCGCTCTTGTTCATGACAAATCATGATTTCTCTTCACTATAGCTCAGCTGGCAGTGATGAAATGGTTAACAAGTACATCCGTACTTTTTTCAATTTAGCCCGTGATAGCGTACATAGATTCTGCAACATTACCTACATACACATGGAGTACAAACCCTGTCAGATAGATACATACATCTGTTTATAGAAAATAAGAGGCCGTAATGCCTTGATGAAAGAAGATATTCGCTATGTGATATGAAAAGGCACCACCGAGTACAGCTATATATTTTTAACTAATACCTTTTAGATAGGTATACGTTGATATGAATGACAAGTGGTAAATCTTTCATTGAAAAATTCGTATCCCCTGCGGATGGGTATCGAATGGTGTAGTGGTTTGACTTTACATTCAAGGGGCGCGGGTTTAAATCCGATCGAGGTTGGTAAATTTTTCAGCGGACAAAAATTTGAAAACCGCAGCTTCTTGCCGGATAAGGATGTAAAATCGCAGGTGCCGTATCAGTGTGTTGTTTGGCACGTTAAACATCCCTACTGTTGATGGAACTCCTCCAGATTTGGAAAAATTTTACTAGATATGGCGTAATGACGATAGTATTTAAATCCAAAGAAATTTCCGCATTTCGAAGACTGAGCCATAAAACAAAAGACAATAAATGTGTTACATATGTTACTATTAGCCTGTGCATGCTTCTGATAAGGTAATCGTTGGATTCTTGAGGGAGCTCATTCAAGAAACTTGTAGGAAACTATGCAGTTGTAAGTTCATTTGAGGGTTAGGAGGTAATTTAACTCTTCGACCTGTGACATCCTAGATACGGTGAGTATGCAGGGCAAGGGAGAACATCGATGTTCACCTTTTACAGGAATGTAACCGCTGCAATATGAGGACTTGTTAGAACGTGCTATTATTGAGCCTTTGCAATTGATTCCAGAATTACATTAATGCTACTTTGAGCTTTTGAATGTGCTTGAAAGAATGCTACAAAAGTTCTACTTTTTGTGTTTATCATACATCAAGCCATCAATCCTTTGGTAAGTATTATCGCACGTTCTACAGAGAACTGCAACAACTGTCTTAGTTCTCTTCCTGGACTCTTGGACACAAAAGCAAAAACTGGATTTTTCTGAAACAATGGTGTTGCGCGCTTCATTTCAATATGCTCGTGATTTACATTATTCCAATCTAAACACACTGTGGAGGTTGTAAGAAGCAGTGTTAATTAAGGAGGTGGAAAATGACCGCTTTCTGCCAAAAACCATTTTCTATCTATCTATGATGGTACTATAGTACTATGCCGATCCTCAATGTTAAGCATTCTCAGTTTTACGTCTTCTTAGTCTATTGTTCTTCTAGGTCCTCCAGTGCCACTAATTCGATAATTCCTATCCTCCTGAGACAAATTTCTTTAATACCAAATAAGTACAATAATATTTTTTTGCATCCGCCTTGCGATTTCCGGCCCATATAACTTAAAGTTACGACTCTTTTCGAAATCACTTAGTTAGCGGTAATTCGGATTCCTTCGAACTCATGGCGTTTTAAACATTTTACTTTAATACTGTTCATACATCTAACATCGAAAATAAAAAAACACTAGATGAGGATTTAACCTTCTGCGCTGAATTTTTTCGTTTACTATTCGCAATATATACAATATTCGATTTAAATAATATAGTTGTATTGGACGACGTGTCTCAAAAGTCATGAAATATATTTTTTGCCGCGCCCCTATTGGTCGCAGCGCCACCTAACCAGTTTGGTTAGATGGAGAAAATTTCAGCTACACAGTCCACCCAAGGCAAGTCTGCTCCCAGCATTTCTATTTTGTGCCCACGCTGTGACACGCATGAGTATGGTATTGACTCTCGGGAACAAAAAGGAGTCGGTCGAAGCTTGGTCGGGACTGTAGGGTGGCGGTGGCAGCATTGGCACCTTGTTCTTCTCCAGGAACTCACGGACGCGCAGAAACGTGTAGCTGGGCGCATTGTCGCGATGCAGAAGTTAAGTAGCGGCAATGTCCTTTCACACGCGGATGACCTTTTTCATAATCTTTCCAGAACATCCACGTAGTAAGTAGTATTAACGGCCTGTCTTTGAGGTAAAAACTCTTTGTGGACCATACCCTTGGCATCGAAAAAGACAATTACTTTGGATTTGCTCATCTTCGTCTTCGTGAGTTTCGGCAGCTTTTTTGTCGAGTTTTGTGTAGAATTGGACCGTCCAACGTTTTTCGGAAGTATCCGCCATCGCGCATCGTGACGTTGTCTCAAAACAAGCTATCCTAACACCACAGATGGTCGGAGCAGACTGACTGTGAGTGTGTTGAGAAGTTGAGGTTCCTCCCATCTAACCAAACCGGTTAGGTGGCGCTGCAACTAATAGGGGCGCGGCAAAAAGAATATTTCATGACGTTCGAGAAACACCTTGTACAGTATAGGATATGTTGCGATTTAAGATCTTACACAAGGCCTTATTTGTAAAACTTTTTTTGTATAAATATGTCTAGATACAATCAAATAGATTTATTAAAAAGTAAACGCGACTGATGTATTCGCATCAGTAAAGCAAGTCGAAAATACATTAATTATTTTCAAACAATGGTCCTTAATCCTAGAATATTTGTAACTATAATTAATATTCCACTTCGCAAAATTAATAAATAGATTATAGAAACATAATCTGTATAAAATTACATTTGCTCTGGCGTTAGAACACTGTAATAATAAAACGTGCGTTGTTGACGGAATTCTTTGAATTTTAGAATGCTAATTAAATAGTTAACAAAAAACAATTAACGAAGTAATTAAGTATTCATTTCAAAATAGAAAACTTATCCGGTGATAATTAGAGTAATGGTTTTTTGATACTTTAATAAGGGAAGTAGTTTCAATTAACTCAATTAAAAATTTGTTGGGTTTGTTTGTAGTAGGAATTTCTAATTTATATTGATTTTAATTGAATTAAAATTAATTGTTTGCATTACCTTTATATACTTGCATCCGGAATAGCAATCAGCGATGTAATTTCTCTTTTTACTAATTATTCTTGAGAACAATTTATCTATAAAATTGTTTAGAGACATGTGAAATACCTAATTATGGAAATTATAAATAATTCGTTCTTTATTGCAATTACGACAGCCACTCAGGTAATTCTTTTGTTTTTGAAGCTACACCTAAGAAAATTACTGGAAGATAAGTGCAAAATTTCATAAATTTCAGACTTCTGAGTTAATCTCACTATTGTACGAAGTTTTTAGTATTACGCATTATTAGTTGTTCGGTTGTATTTCTTTTTATTCTCTGTTGTTCATATCGAGAAAATATTTATATTTATCAGAGTGCAGTAATACTGAAATACAAGGTTAAAGGGCCTAAAGACGATTGGAAGTCGAAACTTATTTCAAATTATTAATTAGAGTATTTTGTAACTATGGCTTACAGTTTGATGTCTAATGGCTATTGACTTTCGCCATGTAAAGTTCATGTACTATAAAAGTAGTGGAACGTCCATTTTACGAAACTTTTAATAGGATTATGTGGCTGAAACTTCTATACTATTTTTGTCCGTTTTACAAAATGAAATTACATTTAACAACCTAAAGATCAATAAATACCTACAAAAATGTTTGAAAATTTTACCTGAACTAGATTCTCAGAGCTCAATTTGCAACTGAATTCAAAGCACAACAATAATGCCACATAAAAGGGAATATACATTCGTTTTTTTTTCTCTAGAATTCCGAATGCTTGTATATACAAATAAATCAGCTTGTATAAATTTGTTACCACAATATGCACATTAGCCTCTATGAACAACTCCTATATTATTATATGTTCAATAATAAATCAAAATTCATAGATATACATAAAACTTAAGACAAACAAAACTTGCAAACAAAATTATTAATTCTTTTAAACAATAAACACATAATGAATGTGGTTTAAAAGTAGAATCGGGACACCTGTGACGTCATTTAATGAGATGGTACTGAGTCCTCTTGGAATTTAATACCCTCACACCGTTCATTTTCAAATTTTTATCGACTATTTTACACGTTTCAAATCCGTTCTTTATCTGGGTACGTCAGTAATAAAATATTGCCTCTTGGCTGTAGCCCAGGAGGATCTGGTAACACTAGCCAACATAAAATAGCCTTTTGCGTTTCATGGAGGACTTGGTTATGGAAAACACGAAACCGTAGTTAAAATAATCTTTTAGCTGTAGTAATTTTTGGACGTCTCGATACCATTTAAGAAATTTATCCTACTGTATATAATGATAATGATGATTTACTCAAAATGAAATAATATATTTTGTAAAATGGTTCGTAAGACATAAAATATACGAGACATGATAAATAACGAGACTGATGAAGGTGCCTTGAATTAAGTCATTGCCCAGCAATGGTAATTATGTATGAAGCTTTAATGTCAGAAATTCAGAATTGCTATTCATTTAGTGGCTGAATAATTGAGGTACTAGAGTTTCTGCCGCTTCTCCAAAAATAATTTTGGTCTCAAAAATTGAACGAAGAGTCAATATAAACTTGATAAGAGTGCGATACCTACTATACACTCAAAAGAGTTCATAAAGAAAATTCTATATCTCGAGCGCGTTGTTTTCAATGACATGGAAGGTTTACTACCGGTTGATGACACGTGGAGTCTGTTACAAATGTTGAATGTGTTCAAAGGTTTCAGAGATTATCATAAAAAATAGAAGTTTCAGCATAAGTATTGTTACAAACATAAGAATTGCCAACAGGGGGGTTTTCAGACTAATTCTGCAGAATAATTTGAAGATGTCAAAGGAATGTTCTAAAATTGTTTTTAAGAATGTTACACTGTATTAGAAGAAACCTAAGTTTTAAACTATACTGATATTTTGGAAATATTAACGAAATCATGGTTCCTTAATTACATATAGCAAAACGTGAATCTTCCAGCACGATCCAAAAATCAAACGTCAGTGTTCATGCGCTGAAAGACTCTAGACTCCTGCAGTAAAAACACCCGAATTCTTACCATTCTTTTATATTAGGGGCATTCTGTTAGTTGAATGGTTTCTTGAAGGTCGGATAGTTAACCAGAACTATTATATAGAAACTTTTAGAAAATCAGAGAACAAGTCCGAAGAGGAGACTTGGGTTGTAATAAAATTGACGGATGTTGGTATCAGGGTAACGCTCTTGTTCATAGTGCTAAATCTGTGAAGCAGTTTTTGACCTTCAACAACATTACCACCCCTGAATACTTTCCATACTCTCCTGATCTTGCACCGAAGATAAAAAACCATCTTATGGAGACTCGTTCTGAAAGCGTTGATGATGTAAAGAAGAAAGCGGTTGAACTTCTATACTGTTTCCACCAGTGATAGACGCGCATGCAGCGGTTTTGAGGGGAATGTTATGTAGTTATGCCTTTTAATATAACTTTGTAGTCAAAGCAGTTTCGATATATAATTATTATGTCTCGTGCATTCATTGAGCAATATGCAAAAATCCATTGGATCTTCTAATCAGGTACGTGACGTCATTTTGCCTGGCGGTTACACTTAAGCGCTGAAGCATCACTTAATAGGCTCCAGCAGTAGTCTGATAACATTTAAGCATGAAATTTACCTAGATATCTATTATTTATAGTAAAAATGTCTCGATAGAATCGCTCTCCTTATTCAACATGGAATGCGTCACATTAGAAATGTTACTAAGGTTCTCATAACTTTTCAAGGGGTAAAGTTTGGGTTTCCCATTTGTTCAGAAATTAGATAGAACTAGTTTAAGGGAATCCTAAGTTGCATTTTCATCTCCCAGAAAATTTCGTGAAAGTGCCCATTCTAAACAGAGAGAGTATTCATTGCCTAATAAAACTACCCTCTTTTATAGTAGTTTCACTTAAACTTAGGAACGTTGCTTTAATGTAGTTAAGTGCTGTCCCATTTCTATCCACAACATTTATAAAACATTTCATTAAGCCTGGTTTGGTATGTAATAGAGATTGAAGAATTTTGCTTCAGTCCACAAGCGGAATGTATTGCGTGTTCTTCGAATCAGGGCCTAATAATTTCCTCGTGGAGTGCTATCCTGATATATTGAGCAGATAGTGCTCTATCAAGGAGCAAACCAAAAGCACTATATAGTTGTCACCTATGATTTTCGTAGTTCATCTCGTGTAGTAGTAACGTCGTGTTTGCGTACGACTCATTAATATTAAGAACAGATCTAATAGGAATCGATGGAAACTTGTTTCCATTGTGGAGTAATATTGCTTTCAGGCTTAGCTTAGAGCTGTCTACATTAGTCCATGAATTATCAAACGCAAAGTAATTCACCATGTTAAGGTAATACCAAGAGTTGTGCCACGTTTATTTTCAGCAATATGGACTACTCCATATGTGTGGATTCCAAATTGAACACCTATGCTTTTATAAATACTGAATCATGGAATAAATTCATTTTAAGAAGTTTTTAACTCAACATTAATATTTAAATATTTTTATATTTTAAATTTACAGGCGCAATATTCTTTAATAGTATTTTATGCAAATTCCTGGTAAATTGCGTATTACCGAAAAATATAAAAATTGGCAATTAATGGCATTGTCTAAGTGCATTGAAAGTAAGGAACATGTAAAGGTTTAATAAAAATAAGAAGAATTTTCTATTGTGTATTTATTTTTATCCGAAAGATTACATTATACAGAGTGTTCGGTAGGTCTATTACATTCTATAAGGAACGTATTTAACGATATATTATATTAAGAAAAATGCTGCGGTTTTTGAGTAGTAACTTGTTATAATTTTTCCAGTAACGAACCTGCTCACATTTACATGAAGGTAACACTCAGTTCTAGTTATTCGATAAATTTGTACAAAACTGCCGAGAATGTTATACTGCAGGTGAATATGTCACTCTGGACGAATTGTTATGAGAATTTAGAGGTAGATGCAGCTAACTATCGCCTAAAACTTTTTGGATTAGTAAATGCTCCCACGTATTATACCACAAATTTAGAAATATATGCAGAACCTCAATTAGAGCGAATTTATCATGTAAGCAACTGTTCTAGTGACATTAATCTACAACTATCAGCTTCAAAACATTGAACGCTTCGCAATATAACTATGAATATAGTAAGTCTTCTGATAATACTATGTGTGTGTTAACTCAACATTATCTAATAATAGTAACAATAATTCGCAGAAACAAAAGAGAAATTTCACAAGAATTCACAGTGTTAGAGAACAAACAAGTATTCTCTTCTTTATTTGGATTTCATATGTACCAAAAAAAAGAAAAAGTGAGAGACCTATAAACACTACAACATGGTAAAAGTATTAACGAGGACAGTGGGGAAAATGCAAGGCAGAAATTATCAGCATTTACAATATGTCCAAAGCAGGAGTGGAAACAATGGACCACCATTGTCACACGTACCATAGTAGTAAGGAATACCAGATCATGGCCGATGGTGATTTTATATGGCATTCCCAATATTGCAAGTATTTATGTTTTATACTTTTTATTTACAGATCACTCTAAATTACACTTGTTAGCCGTAAGCTAATATAGAAGACAAGATACCCATAAAAGTATTCGTAAAGAAGCTTCCTTTGGGACCACTAAACGATCAATTGAAATGTCGAACTGAAAACAGTTTCATAAATAAACTAGAGAAAAAGCTAAAAGATTTTCTGGATTAGATAAAGAACCTACAACTGCTACTCACTTATCCGCTATGTAATCTTACGTAAATTTATTAACCGAGAAAATTAATCTACTTTTATACAAAAACCCGCGAATAATCTTCCAGATCGGCAGTTTTTTCAACAGAAACGTGCGCTAATGGTTTCCATAAGTGGAAATTTTTACTGCACGTAAACCCGTCGGGTATTACTAGCTACCCACATCAAAATTTACCGACGCAAACTTTAAACGTAAAACGTTATTTATAAATTAATGGAAAATAAAACGTTGTAACTCTAATTGAATTAATTTAGGAAACTCTCTTCTTTTATTATAATTTGATTAAAAATAAACGTTTGCTTGAAAAAATTTCAAAGTAAGTGATACTTTCTTGGCATGTATACAGAATCAAACTGATAATTTTTCGACGTGTATATTAGAATAAAATCTTAATTTCTGTTTACCTTAATACAAGATAAATAGCGAATTTTTTTAATAAGCCTATCTTAAAATGTTGAATTTTGTTTAAGAAATGTGGCACAACTGCATATTGGGTAATTATTAATAAATGACGTTACCAAATATTGTATTCGAATCAAACTGGCCAAGAATATAGATGATATCCTCCTAGCACTTGAAGCATTTTCAGATTCGGATCTGACCAATAATGGACATTTCGGTTATTCACTGGAACACAAATAAAAAGGCGCTTCGTCGCGTAACATAAGAACCGTTCATTCGTTCAGTGAGTTTCGAAATTTTAAGCGCCTTCGTTTGTTCTTAATTAGCTCTTTAATTTTATGTTTCCTATGAAAATAAAATGTCAATTTTTGAGATATATTTAGTTTTTCGTTTGAGATCATCGGATATATATCACGAATTCATTTAATATTGCAAACATATGCAATTTGTGTGTCAACTTTGTGAGTTATAATTTATTAAATCCATTATCGTAATTTAAATCAGCTTTGAATGAAAGTACAAAATAAATAAGGCATACAATGTAATACTTTGTTACTATTTTCTTTACACATAATATGTTTATATATGTATATATCATCAGAAGAATTACACTGTGTGGGACTTTACAGCCGAGTTATTTCTAGTGTCAAATGAACATGGTGTATAGCAAAATTTCATAAGTAAAGATAAATTTTTTAGCAAGATAAGAAACAGATAGTATACATTATAGAAGGGATAGTTATTTTTCAAAATTTTGAGTTCAGTAAAATGGAAAGGCGATTATCTGCCCTTTGCGGTAGCTTTAATGCTTTAGATAAGTGGCGTTCATAAAATGGTAACCCACTAAGCTTTAACCTACCGACTATCCATATCCGATCGTACATTTAAAGTTAATTGTGGAATTTGGGATGATAAAAATATTAATGTAAACTGTGGGAAGGGATTGCAATTTCTGTTGTGCAAGTAACCTAATTATTTCATCGAAAACTTTCATCTCCTTCAATCATGGCATTTAACTAGCGTTAAAGATACTTATACTGAGGAAGGAGTCAATCATATACAGAGTTAGAAATACATTGAAAGGTAGAATCGGTTGATCAAATTATCAACTTTACGATTCTGGGGGTTAAAATGTTTACCTCTATACCCACGGAATGCGCGTTCAAATTTTTTAGGGGAGAAAAATTTAAGAAACATGCCTTCTTCTCGGATTTGCAAGTAATATCATACATCCCATGTCATTTTGATGTTTGGCAAAATTCTTACTGGTGGCGGTGCTCCTCCAGATTCGGCAAAATTCTAGTAGGCATGGCTAAATGACCATAGTAATTGAAGTCAAGAGGGCCAATGCAATTTCCGCATCCCAAAGACAGCTACAAAACAAATAATAATATAAGCAATATTACAACTTAAAAGCGACTTAAGTAATTAATTGGGGCAATTGCAATAACTCAAATTATTAACAAAATCATTTCACGAAAAAGCTACAGCTAAGATACTTTCTCTTATAGTGTACAGATAATGTGTGTGGACGCGTGTGTGTGTGAGGATATCCCGAAAGCAAAAAATTGCATATAGATAAAATTTTGTTTGATTTTGTATCCATCCTCGCACGCGACAGGAAAAATTTCACTAAAATCTAATAACTAGAAGTGTCACTTTATTCTTATCATTTCTTGGTTTTTTGCGATTTTCTTGAAATCAGCTTTAGCGATTTTTTTAAAATTTCTTGTGTTTCTTGGACATTTAACGCCATTTTATATCACTAAAATAGTTTCTGAGAGAAAGTTCCGTAAAACATGTAACCGGAAGTAGTCTTATCATTAACTATGAGTATAATAACAATGAAACTAAAAGCTCTAATCTCAATGAAAATTTATATTTGTTATCATAACTGCATTGCTATGCCAAATCAAGAATTTTGTTATATCCGTTATTACTTTCTTTTACGTATATCAAAAATAGTATAAAACCATGTTTTCGGTCAAAATTTTCGATGCCCAGTTTTTAGCGGAAATAAACGTTTTCAGGTCCCCTGATTCCGAAAAACATGTCTTTAGAAATTGGTCTGTCTGTGTGTATGCGCGCGCGCGCGCACGCGTGTTTGTGTGTGTGAGTGTGTGTGTGTATGTGTATGTGTGTGAGTGTGTGTGTGTGTGTGTTTTTGTGTGTGTGTGTGTGTGGGTGTGTGTGTGTGTGTTTGTGTGTGTGTTTGTGTATTTGTGTGCGTGTGTGTTTGTGTGTGTGTTTGTGTGTGTGTGTGTGTGTGTGTGTGTGTGTGTTTGTGTTTGGGTCTGTGTGTATATGTGTGTGTGTGTTTCGGACTGATGTATATAATTGTAACCTTCGACACAGAGGATTGATCATGGTACCGCAACACAAAACCTCTTTCTTTAAATGATCATTTAGTTATGTCACCAAAATTTATAACAGTATACCAATAAGGTTTAAAGAACTACCAGTACATCTTTTCAGATCTACGTTATTCAGGTTTTTACTTGTAAGTCAAAATCAACTTTAATGCCTTGCTAATACAGCTAATCTTTATTTTCTTTTATTTTCGCGTTATTTTATATTTATCTATTTTTATTTTGTTAAGATATACCAATGACTGTATTACATTTATTAGCAACTAAGGATGTTTGTTTAATTCAAGGTAGAAAGCATTATGCTGAACTTCCACTTTGTGGTTCTGCACATTAAATATACCTTTGTTATTTATTATTAGTATTTATTCATTTATTTACATATTAGTACTTTATTTATTTATTATTACGTATTAAATGAATTATCATTTCATTAGGGTAAATTACTTTATATTATTATTCAATTTATTTATTGATCTCTTGTAT
>JAHWXV010253948.1:0-12740 GCA_024586415.1 Phrixothrix hirtus | reverse complement strand
AATATTTTAGTTCTTTCTCTGACGATGATTTTCTGATAAAATCGAAACATGTAGGAATTAATTAAGAATTAAAATACAATTGGTTTGGCTTAAATGATTCATAATATAATAACTTATTATCTTACATAAACATTAAATAAATACAATTATCTCAAATCTTAAAATTATATGAAGATATTCGTTTCCTTTTCCCAACTAAGGGTTTTAAACCTAGCCACTTCATCAATACCATCTTATCTCGCGGTCGACGCTTCAAAATTTTCTCCACCAGGCAAACATCCGGATAGTTTGTTTTTAGAAGTTGCCCTAAGTATAGGATATAAATATATGTAACCGGGTCCGTAATTTGGACCTTTGATACGCGGAAAAGTTTAAGTGACCAGTTAGGTCAAAATCCACTATCAAAAATTCCTTTATATTTCGAAATGCGCACCACTTCTCCAACTTTAAAACGGTGTTGTTTATTAAATACTTTATGGTGCTGATAAACATGATCTAGGTTGGTTTGTGATGTTACACTTGCAAGTTCGCGTCCTATTGTTCTATGCTTTCGGTTATTATATTCAGCAATCACATCATCCAAAATATCTATCCATTTAAAATTCCCATTTATGTGAAATTTTATATACAACGCACGTTTTATTATTCGGACTGTGTGCTTACAATGGCGGCCTAAATTGTGCTATACGTTGAATAATGATTAATATTGAGTGACTTCATTAAAGATTGAAATTTTTGATTATAAAACTCTTTGCCCGCGTCTGACTGTAAATTTTTAGGCCTTCGCTGACCACAATCTTCACTAAGAATAGATTTCATTGTCTTGGTTACTTCACTTGCACCTTTAAGTTTTAATGCTCGCGTCCATAAAAACTCAAAAAAAGCATCTATCACTAACAAAATGTATTTAAATCCATTATTCTTCTTCGCATAAAGTATAAATTCGCCCAAGTCTGTTTGCCAAAAATCGTCCATACCCTTGATTATTATATGACGACGAGGGAATTTTTTCCCTATGCAACTCTTTCACAATCTGCTGCTTACACATGATCAATCACGAATTATTTGAGATTCATTATTTATCGGTTAACCATCGGAATTTTTATTGCACTTAATGGAGGAAGAGGAGCATGAATGTTGTTGATAGAATCTAAAAAGGTGTATGCTTATTTTCATGCAATGAAGTGCTAGATGCTGCTTGTTGTGTTTCGACGCAGGTACCGATATAACTTGTTTAACGGTACGGATGAAGGATGAAGTTTCTTAATATGCTGCTGAGTTGCATCATGTGCTTCTCGTAATTTCAAATTTATATGTTTGCATTTCAGTAAATTCGTTAAAGTAAGCCTTTAGTTTTGTTATTAATTCATCTGTATATTGAGTGTTAGCTATGTAACAAGCTTCAATACCACTTGAAACTTTATCTTTTAGATCGTTAAGTTTAGATAAAAAAGCAGACGTTACACGATTTTGTAACCCTCTAAAATATTTTCGGCTTCCACTTTAAAATTAAGCATTTCTTTTTGTAGTGTCTTTGTCAGATGAGTGTTCGTAACAACATCCATGTCATTAACAGATTTAGAAACATTAGTTAACGTTTTATTTTGAATATCAAAATTTCCATCTCCAGTTATCTTAAAACCTATTCCGGGCTCGCCTTTTATCACAACTCTCTGCTGATCTGACACGAACTCAAAACGACCAAACTTGTCAATATTTATGATGAAAGGGAACATTGACTGAAGTGCTTAATTGATTTATATTTTTGCAGAAAAACGTCAGTTTCGGGTATCTATATATCCAGCTTCGGCTAACTCTTCGATGATTGCAATAATCGCATTATCAACTCCAGTATGTCCAGCTCGCTTTTCTGCACATAGTATATGTAAATCCGCAATTAATTCGTGAACATTATCCCAATATTTATATTCGATATTTTTATCGTTAACTCGTTTGAATCGCTTATGTTTTTTTTCATAGTTTTCGGATTTTTAGATATTCGCTTGTCATACGTTCCACGTCTTGTTTGCAAAGTACCAACGACATCACCGCTTGAATCTTCGCTGTTAATATCATCTGCACTTATTGATCGAGTTGCCGATTATGAGATTTGTTGCAATTGTAGTAGATTTAGTAATTTATTTAAGAATAAAATACAGAGTGTCCCATATTAAACGCAAGCCATTTGTCAGTACCATATTAATGCACCTTATTTGAACGATATAACAGGAATAATTGACTAGAAAAAGGAAATATAGTGCTTAAAACGTTAGAGTAAAGAACCATCCATTGTATCAAAATTTTCTTCTATATATCTTCTAGATATTAACCTGATCTGCTGCGTTAGTAAATGCGTAGAAACAGGATAGGTAAGAAATGCCAAACTTGCAAGTAGGCCGCCATCCATTCGAACACTTCTCAACATTGATCAAATGCGGTATGCTGAAAATCGTCATCCTCGACGGTCACATCGCAAATGTGCACAAGCACTAAATTTGTCTCGTACCAGTATCCACTGTATTGACACGAACGACTTACATTTCCATCGTTATATGCTTCAGTTAGTGCAATACGTGAAACAAACCGACCCTGCACTGAGGAAAACTTTGTGCGAAATCATGATGAATAATTTTCTGAATGCAAGTAGTTTAGAAGACATTATCTTCGGCGGTGAGACCCAATTTCATATGAATTGGTATATTAATGAACTGGGCCGCTGACAATCCACGGAAAATATGCCAAAGACAGTTACATTCGAAAAAGGTGACTGTTTGGTGTGTTGTGTTGGCATGCGGAATCTTCGGACCTTACCTTGAAGATGACATTGGACGATATCTGGCATGATTCAAAATTGGTTACGTCCAGCTTTAGTGAATTTTCGCTGATATAATCCAGGTATCACCTAGTTTCAGAAAAATGGTAGTATAACACATATAGCACCCATTTAAATCAACACCCTGACAGCATTCTTTCCAGGCACCCTAATTTCAAAGAATAATGATATCCTTTTCTCTACACGATCACCGAACCTAAACTCCTTTAGATTTTTTTCTGTGGGGTATCTAAAGAACGTCGTATCCTCCAGACAATGCCAACTAAAGCAAAACATTCACGCCGCTTTTGCAAACATTCCTGTGGCTATGTGTAAATGAGCCTTTCTCAGTTTGCGATCCAGGTTGCAGGAGTATTCCGAACGAGATGATCAACATTTGAACGACATTTTGTTTAAACACTATAATCTGTATTAAAATATAGATTTGTCTAACAGATTCTACAACTGAATTATACTGATTTAAAAACTAAAGTGAATTATGAGACACCCTATGCATTTTGTATTCTTACCTAAAACGAATTTGTAAAATTAAAGTTATTCGTTATCACTTCCTCAATTTTCATCCTAATGAGCTACTATCAAAGAAACAACACTACTGATTTTTTTCTCTTCAAGTATATTGTGTTTTAAAACAATAGTGGAGTTAATATCTTTTATTTTTCCCTCTCTTTGCTATTGATTGTCCAGCTCCTAATTACTTTTGTATGTGGTTTCCCCACATATAAGGACACCCTCATAGTAACATCCTTGCTGATGATTATTCTACTCAATTGGGCG
Organism: Phrixothrix hirtus; assembly: GCA_024586415.1. NCBI lineage: Eukaryota > Metazoa > Arthropoda > Insecta > Coleoptera > Phengodidae > Phrixothrix > Phrixothrix hirtus. Next base: position 9,130 of record JAHWXV010253948.1, on the reverse strand, counting down.
AATGAAAAATGCCAAGAAGCAGTGTGTTTAACTGTCTTAGTTACAGATTCCTTCCAGTCGTATACTTCAACAGTTTTAAGACGGTTTCAAATTTAAAAATAATGTCAAGGTACGCTTCCGGATTCTTGATTATTTCCAATTTTCTAATACTTTTTCTATGTTGCCAAACACATAATCAGGGGGTATATCTAGAGTATTGTATATATTGGAAGAAATTTCATTTGTTCCCTTGCTATATTCATATTCTGTCCAACAAAAACATTTCAATGTACAAGAGTTTATTTTGTCACGTGAATGCCCTTTCACAACTGTAAAGTTGTATAAATAATGTAATATGCCTGCTGATCCAGCACTTTAAGCAAAACCTGGTTCTTTTGATAATCGAAAAAAAAGTTACGAGTCCTTCGGATGTTTCTCTAAACAATTTACAATAAGTCTTGCTCGTAATTTGTGGACCTTCTCTCTGTAATGCATTTTTTAAATATCGTCATGGAGATGAATTCAATTTTCTCAGAGCTGCAAGGAAGTGAAACATACATCACTGCAAAGAGTGCCAAATCCTAAGTTATTAACGATATTAAAGATATACCGGAAATAACTTTCTTTCACAGCAGTTACGCCTGGGATGTAGGTAATACATTTTCCACATCTTTTTGATATTTAAATGTAATATCAACTAGGAATTTCATTGTTCTGAGATCGACAATAATGTGACTTAATAACCTTAGTCGTAGATAAAAGCCATAACAGATTGTTTTTTATCATCATATTTTTTAGTTATTCTATTCTCACTACAATTTTCTGTTGATGGCAATGAAGTGACACAAAATTTTCATTATCATATCCATATGTCATTTAATGATTCCTAATACTACCATAAAAGTGTTTTTATAAACTGGAACTGGTTCCTTATCAGAAGCGAGGTTATTATATTTTACTTGATATGTCATTCCTCCATGTTTATTATTTTAGGCCTCTTCCTTTGAATACGATTGGCTGAACAATATTTTAAAATAAAATTGTCTTGGAAACGTTTATCTTCTTTTCAAAAAATTTATCATGAAAACTACGTAAATCTTACATTGTCAATAAAGCGCATTGTTATGTTTACTTGTGAGATAGATGGTAGATTTATCGACCATACCTAAGAATGTAAAAAATTAACCTGAACTGTTTTCTTTCGTTGGCTTGCACTGACCTGGATCTGAAATACTTTTTCGTGTCTTTCGCTTATCTGTTACATGGACCGCATAATTATTTTAAATTAAAATAACGTTAAATGTTAATAATACTGTGAAAATAATAACTACACTTAGACAACGATAACTTAAATACAAACATACACCAGTATAATACTCCATGTTATAAAGATTGCTTGTTTGGAGATTGCGCATTTTGAAATTAAACTAATGCTGGATATTGTACATTTTGAAACTAGCCTTACCTTTTGCATATAAAACTCAGTGAGATATTGTAGGTTTTTAATCTAAACAGTCATTATCATATTCAGATTTAAATTCTGCATAAGAATCACAACTAAATTGATTTTGTTTTTAAGGCTGTCATGCAACTACCCCGAAAAACTACAAAAAATTGTGAATGTTTTACAAGAAGTTTTTGTCTTTAATACAAGATATGAAACTACACTATAAGATTATTAACCTAGCTGTAGATTTAGTATTTGGAATTTTTACTTAACGGCATTAATATTAGGCTTTGAGTAATGAATTATATAACAGGATTTAACAAAAAATAATTGCCTTATGAAGATTTTGTTTGATTCATCTCTTAAATTATTTAAATATCTAGTCTGCTATAGTTGCATTTTTTCAAAATTACAATTTAAGTAAATATTTTAATTTGAAAAGTTTTATGTTCTGCACCTAAAATAAATTTTAGTTTTATGCATCTAAAGTTGCATAGTCTTCAAAGAAAATTTTTGTAAATAGACAGTTTACTCATTTACACATACTCGATTATGTCATTTTAAATTGTAAATACATAATTGGATTATATGCAAATAAGTAAACTGTTAATTTACAAAAATATTCTTTGAAGACTAGGCAACTGTATATCCACAAAACTGAAATTTATTTGAAGTGCAGAACATAAACTCTTGAAATTAAAATATTTTTGAAAAACATGTGGCTCTATAGAGGACTAGATGTTTAAATGGCTTAACAGATGGACTAAACAAAACCTTCATAACGAAATTATTTTCTGTAAAATCCTGTTATATAATTCATTAATCAAAGCCTAATATTAATGTCTCTAAGTAAAAATTGCAAAGCTGGGTTAATGTACAAAAACTAATCATATTCAAACTTGGAGTGTAGTGTCATATCTTGTATTAAAGGCAAAAAACTTGTAAAACATTAACAATTCTTTGTAGTTTATCAAACCAGGTTCATGGCAGCCTTAATTGGAAATTGTAGGCTTTGTGCTAGACCCCTCATATAATAAACATTCATGTGAATATAACATTTTCAAGATATGCAACCTAAACTACATTACAGATTACCACATAGCTTTACGTTATCTTATTATTATAGTAATTTTGAGTTACTTTGATTTACAATTATTTTAATATTTGAAGGGCACAGGGGAAAAAAGATGAATGTCACAAAATAATAGTTTCGAAAAAAATGAATTTAAAAGTTTAAAGTCTAATACTTGTTTTGTAATAAGTTCGGTATATTCTTACTAATGTTCAAACTATACAAGTGCATATACCAGTATATACTATACATATAACATATTACTGCAAGTGTACAGTTAGAAGTTGGAAAACAAAGTTTTAGTACACTTAAATCAAAATGAACAGGGGTACAGAAATGAAGGTGGGATATAATACAGTAAAAATATCATTCTTTTATTTTAAACAGAACGAAAATACAAAAAATTGTAATACAAATAACTTTAGGTTGGTCTTCTTTTTTGCATTTCTTCTCATTTTGCCCTTTATTCATCACTTTTCTGAGTTTGTGACTGTGTGATAATTCTTCATAATATCTTAGAGCTCGGTTATCTTCACAAAAACGTTTAAGAGTTTGAAGATTCTTGTATATTTTGTAGATATACAAACTTGGTCAATGTACTTTAGAGGGGGCATTTCAAATTCGCCTGCAGGTATATACAGACTTATCAGTTTCATTTAAGTGGTACAATAACTGCTGTTAAGAAAGCTCCATTGTATGATAAACAATACTGCAGCATTCTGAAGGTTTCTTTGCTTATCACTAATTCTCTATTGGTCTACGCTTGAAAGGACACGCTTTAAAAAAATACCTTTGAAAATTAACAGTCCAAGATCGAAACGTGTTTTGATTTTCACAACTTACTACTTTAAAGGGGCTAGGTTTTACATACAACAATCTGTTCGTTTCAGGCCGAGGGAAGTTCAACTATGGCTTTTTGATTAATCTGTCCCATATTGCGATTGCACTGCAGATAACTATGTCCTCTAATTGGAAATGTAATTTTAATAGTGTCTAAACGTTTGGCCTTGTGAACAATAAAATGCATAAGTCGAAATAACGTATAATTCTTATTTTAACCACTGCAGGAATTGCAAAAAATTTCTAATTCTTTCACGGAACTGCTTAAATGATTAAATATATAATCAAATAGCATAGATGCCACTTCATCTGATCCTTTTTTTGCTGATGTCTCTGCATATGTGTAAAAAAAAGCATCGCCTGAAAATGAACATGCATACTAAAGCAATGCAATTGACAGTAGATATACAAAATATGACTCACCTGTAGATAGTATATGTATATTAAAATAGAATGATAGTTGCCTCTTGTAGTAAACATCATTAGAACGTATATTAGGTACAGGTAAGTTTTTTTGGAAGTCCATAACAATTGCTTCAACTTTATTACTTTTCTGTGATCTTAACCAAGCAGCGCGCTTTCTGGTATAAAATGTATCTTCTTTCAAAAGGTGTACTTTTTGTTCTGCCTCTAGACGTAAAATAGTTGCTTTTTGAGATTCATCCTTTTCCATGACTGCCTTCTTGGCCTTCAATTCGTCACAAAAGCGGCATGTATCAGTTCAAGGAAAATCAAAACCTATGTTGAATTTGTTTACAAAAATTGATCGGTATGTTTTGTAGGAAATTACTCTAAAAACTTTTTATGCGTCTTCTTCACACTTAATTCTTCTGGTAGATAAATTTTTTTGGAATTCCCTAAACTATAATGGGATTTTCTTCCTTTAAATAATTTAATGTGCGTATAAATGGCATGTGTTATATCTTCTATAAGGGCATGTGGGCGATTGAAGTGATAACCTCGTTTATTTGGTTGAATGTGCCCAGTTGTAGTTAGTTGCAGTTGGATATTTTAAAGTCGTTTAGCTGAAATCCCAAACAATGAAAGCGGTACCGTCTAACAAATTTGCTTTTCAACTGATGAACTTTCACGTAGTATAATAGCCCTATACCTGTATGTATATAAATGATAATCAACATTATTGCTGTTACTTTTCTACTACGGTGTCTTTTTACTAATGCATGTGAAATTAAACCTCCCAAGTAGAGATTTTGCCCGTCATGTGTTTTAAAGTGTTTATTTATAGTAATTCTTTCTTTCGGTGTAATTCTTTCAAAACATTTTAGTCTTGCACAATTGCAGATAGAACCAATTTCATTACACTGTAGTCTTAGCTTCTTTGCAGCATCAGCACTTTTAGAAGTAACCTGTAGGTATGTGAATTATATTTACTTCTATGATTAGTACACTTAAATCACTAGTTAAATAATATAGCACAGTCACCAGCACCTCACTATTCATACTAAAACATGGGTGTACATGCAGAGGTAGTAAATCCCACTCCCATTCATTGGACAGTCATTTTTCTTCCCCAGTAATGTTGTTTTTCCCCTGCATAGTAAAACTTTATAAGGTTATAAATTATTACTCTCAGCCTTTATTATCTGTACGATGAGTGCAACAAAAACGAACAGTTTGAATCTACTATTTGATTTAATAATCTCGAAATGGAAATTTTTGGACATTCATCTTTTTCCCCTATTCCCTTCATTTATATTGTCAACACATATTTATAATTATATTTGAACAAATTTTAATTGTTTATTTTAAACTTTGGTATGTTATAACTACTTTCGTTTATAGATGTTACTGTTAGTGTAAAATTCATTATTCCATGAAATAACTAAATAAAACATTAAATGTAAACAATTATTTTTAGTAGTGGTTAGATTATTATTTATTATAATTAGTAGTGTTTGTTTGTTTGTTTTTGTGGCTGAAGATTCGGGATGCGGTATTTCCCTTGGCCCTCTTAGACTAGAACTATTATATAGTCATTTCACCATGCCTACTGGAATTTTTCCGAATCTGGAGGAGTTCCACCACCAGTAGGGATTTTTAACATGCCAAACATCACAATTTTACTTCCTTATCCGAGAAGAAGGCATGTTTTTTAAAATTTTTCTCTGCTGAAAAATTTACTAACCTCGATCGGGTTTGAACCAGCATCCGTTGGGTGTAGAGACAAACATGGTGACCACTGCACTACTCGAGGCCGGAAATTAGTAGTGTTACTGGTGTTTAACCTATCCTAACTATTAATAAAAACGATTTTTTCATTTTCTTATTTACTTCATGGAATAACGAATTTTATATTTTAGGGTATATGTAATGTTCGATTCTGATAATCTTTAATCAAGTTTATTTTAAATTTCTATTTTTTCTTTAATAATAGATACTTCAAAATATTCTCTTAACTATTAATCTTAATATAATGGGATATAATAGCAAATACATCTTCGTATGCACGACAAAAAACGTTTATAAACTATGTGTCTAAATTACTTAGTTTTCTAAATGTTTGTAGTTAAAGTGTTCGCCCCAGCTTTTAACTTGATCTACTATGTTCAATGAGGAAATAACTGGGCAACTGTACATATAATATGTATTTGTTACGGGATTCACCGCTACAAATATGTACATATCAGTACATAATTCTGCATTAATGTTTATATGCATGTCTATTATACAAGGCACGCAATGGTAGATATGATTTTAATGTACGAAAAAATAAGCTCGAATTGTGTAAAGACTGCAAGATTCGGGAACTATTACCTTTGACTTTAAAGGATACGGATGCGAAGCCACAAACAATAGTGGATGTTAAAGATGCCTTCATCCAAATAGTAGAAGAAAATTCTGCCATTTTTCTTTGTTAGCTGTGACATAGAACACTGTTCACTCAAATAAAATGTCACTATAAACTCTTCTTTTATAATTAATTAAGGTGAGTAAATTTAGTTAATTTAGGAAGAAAAGAAGAGATTTTAAGGTTTTATAACTATTAAAAATGCAAATAGGTATTTCAAATTTTTAATCATTATTTGTTTTGTGATGTTATTTGTAAATAATATTAAAATTAGGAACATTTCAAGTAATTGAACAGTTACTTATTTCATAATTACTATAAAACAAAAATTTTATTCTTTTTTATATTTGAACTTAATCCATAAATTTTTAAATGACTTATTTTAAATACTGAAGAAGGGTTTGTAACCTGAAAGTTCGCAAGTTTAATATCATTTCATGTAATAAAAAGCAAATAACAGTTAAAAATTTGAAATATCTATTTGCACTTTGAATATGTATAAAACCTTACAACCTCTGTGGCTTTCTTCCTAAATTAAATAAATTTACTCATTATTATTAAGTCAAAGTAAAAATAAAAAGAACAATCTAATAATTAATTATTTAATAAATATATAACGCAATAGATAAACAGAAATACATAATTTTGAAAATAATATCTTCAAATTAATTACTACATAAACATTTTTACACAGCTGATTTTCTTCATTCATAGTAAAACAAACTGATTAGAGTAATATGATACTAAATAAAATTTCTGTGTTGTAAATACAACACACAATTGTATGTAAGTCATAACACCCAAGTCTGGATTTGAAATCAATTTTTAAGTGAAAACTTGTAAACAAATTTTCAAATTAGATTAAAACTTTGTACAGATTTGGTTCCCTAAAGGTTCGTCTACACTTGTATTAATTAATGCTCCTTATATCCTAAACACACTGTACAACAACATTTAACATAAGACATTTTAATTATGTTATATGTCACCTTATGAAAGTATGGAATAAGCAAGGTATACCATTGTTATTTCCACTCTGCCTGCAAAGGACAGGGCTGCTCTAGGGGCAATTGGAACCCCTCTTCAGAAAGAGTAAAATCTAAAGATAGGCTTAGAAAAATTTCAAAGTCACAATTTTCCCTACATTTAATACGTCACAGTGAATCATAAAATAATGATAATTACAATTTATACATTCCTGTATTTGATATTTGGTTATTTTATGTAATGTGACCAAAAACAAATGGCCTATTAAAAAGGTAATTTATAAAACCGTATGAATATCCTGTGGAAAATAATACAGTCTAGACGAAGATATTTCCAGCTTCTTACTTAGCTTACAATAAATAATACTAAAAATTATGTCGCGTGATCATATCTTGAGCTAATTCACCATTTTAGTGCAACATTAAATTTAATGCTGCCACCCAATGCCACAGTTGATTCCACTTTAATAATATTTTAGTTGTAGATAATCTGGTCTCTAATATTTATTCGAACCTCGATAGAAAAAGATTTTCAACAACTACCTTTTTGGATTTGTCCAAAATTTTTGACTGTGTATGTCATAAACTACTCCTAAAAGAATCATATTTATCAGAACTCAAATAGTATTAGAATAGGTGACATACTAAGCAACATAATAAATTGTAATTTTAGTGTCCCACAAGGTAGCATATTAGGTCCACTGCTGTTTCTTGTCTATGTAAATGATTTGTTAAATTTGGACTTAGATCGTATAGCTCTGTCCTATGCTGATAACACTGTACTTTTCTTTTACTTGAGACTCATGGACAAGTATATATAATAAAATTAATTAGAATATGCCTGTGGTACTTATAAGGCTGGATGCAAATCTTTTGAAGCTAAATATTCAGAAACATATTATTTATATTATGTGCTTACACAATCACTACTACAATGTGAAATATCACCATGGGATAGTACTATTCAATCTCATATTAAGCCACTTTTTGTTATACAGAAAACAATATTAAAAGTATTACCGAAAAAAATCTATATATTATTCTATGAAGAGCTTTTTTATGAATGCAAAAGTATGTAACATAAAAAAACTACACATTAAAAAATGTGTGATTAATTTACATTAATTTACAGACAATAAAACCTATCTTAATCTCTCCTATAATACCTGAAATCCTAATATCAAGCTATTTATTACCAATATAACATTAAAATCAATCAGTACAAAATCGACAAACTTATATCATACCACCAAGTATGTATTAGAAACATTAAAAATAAGGGTCAATTTAAAAAATAATTAATATAAGAACTTTTAATCAATGATAAAGTAGCAAACTTTATTCACCTTCTTGAGAATTAAAGTGCCTATAAAAAATTAAAGGCTTAACACATGGAGAATTCAAAAACAAAAATTTTAAATTAGTTCTCTACAGCTATACACTATTTTCACAGTACAATAAAATAGACTGCATACTTACTTAAGCATTGTTTGCTTTATCCATATACATAGGTACACAGAAGCTCAAAAGTCATCGTACACTTGGGTATTTTGAGCGAAACTTTATAAAATCGCATAATAAACTGAAAAATATTAATGTTTCAGTTGTAATTTAATAAAAAGATGCTTTATGATATATCACTTACAAAAAACAATTTTAATTTTAAACTAGAAAAACAAAATATACTTACATATTGCTATGTCCAATTTGACCATTTATTAAAAGTCCACGTAAATTTATAAATACCTGAGTAATTAACTAAAGGAAGTTTATTGAATGTAAATACAAAATATAGATAAGAGTTATATAATTAAAAACAAGAATGCTGAAAACCAAAAATCAAATAACACATCCACAAGGAAGGCGGCTTATGGTTGCCATGGGAGATTTGGAACGGAAATTAACGTAGGAGGAGGAAATAATAAACAATTTATCTTTTGGCGACGACGGGAGAGTACAGACGTGTTTTGAACGTTCTGGAATTAAATCCCGGTACA
>JAHWXV010253803.1:0-14649 GCA_024586415.1 Phrixothrix hirtus | reverse complement strand
TGCCGAAACAATTGTCAATTTAAATAAAAAATATAAATTTGGGCGAAGACCTTTTAAATTATTAGATTAATTATGAATACGCCCAATTTCTCATTATATTGTTTTATAATTAGTCTTTATCTACCACCGTTATTTGTATTGGTCATTTATATTTTCTACCACTTTTCACAGTTTTATTGCAACTAACTCATTTAATCTCCGTTTTAACATTTATTCGCAAAATGGACTCCCTTAAATAAGCCAGTGCATTTGAACATCTTTATTATTTTCACTGCGCACGCTCGTCTGCGACTCCCTACCACCAATTTAAAACTTGCACTTCCTGCTTTTACATATTTTTGATAATAATTTTTATACAAATTTAACTTATTTCTACATGTTACCGATTATTTAAACTGTCATCTTAGCTTTACAAATCTTGTATTTTGTTCTTTTGAACATTTTAATTTTAATGTTTTCCTTGTATTTTTATTAATTTATTGTAACCTAGAATAACTTGTAGCATATGATCATTTAAATTGCAGTTCCCAGTAGGCTATAAAAAAAACTCATGTCTTAGCTTAATTCATTTTTAGTAAAAATTATTTGTCAAATTGACAGTTTGAATTTGTCATATTTTAAAGAACGTTTTCGGGAATTTAAAACGAAGAGTTCACAAATGCGTTGAATGCAATTATCATCAATTCGTACTTTTATTGCAAATAAATTTCCTATTTTAATTTAATAATAAAGTTCTTCCACCAAAACTGTTGACATACAATTTGCAGGTTCCATAGTTTACTGGGAACTGAAATTTAAATGATTGCATGTTATAAAACTGCACAATAGTATTTTATTTACTAATAGGTGCCGATGTTTTAATTTACAGTTAAATTTAGCAGCTGTTCAATTATCTTACCTCACATTGTGACAGCCAATTTTTCAAAACATAAACTTGTACACAAAAAAATCTGATACCATCGATTTTACGACAAGTGAAAATCATTGAGGACAGTAACCTTTGCAGTTTAAACCTTCCATAATTGTTGTAATTTATGACCCTTTCGGGTAGGCGCCACCAATAAACCTTTTGTGGTTGCAGGAAATTATTTACATAACAGAAAATGGGTCAGTACAGTGGAAAGAATTTGAATGCAACGTTGCCAACGTGCAGTAACTTGAAATATCTCACTAACGGTTGGCGATAGCAAAAAAATGTATACCTCATTTCCTATTCTATTTTCAATTTCCAACCCTGTTATAAATACGTACGCTATTTGCTTTATACTCTGTATATATATATATTAAAATGCATGTTATAAATTCTGCACAGGAACTAAATTACACATATTTACATTTATTAAAGTTACAAATAAATATTCTTTATAATAAAATAATTTGTAGAATGAGTATTTTAAAAATAATTTTAGTTTTGTTAAGAATCTTTACGAAAACGAATGCGTACATTAGCCCTTTATTTTAAATTACGACAGAGGTCGTATGAATGTATTAATTTCGATTTGAACAAAGATCAATGACATTGGTACAGCTGTTTGTTTGTTAAAAGATGGCTAATTTTGTATGTACTTATGCGGCAACGGCTTCGCCTTCCAATACCGTTATGTTAACTTCTGTTGAAATTTACAGTGCATGTTGTTCGGATATTAGCGTCTTTAGGATTAATTGGGTAAGGTTTGGGAATTCGACATCCTCAAAGAAAACGTCGAACGGTATACAGACACAGATAGCAAAGCTATTTTAGTCGTAGTATAAATGTTGGCCCGTTGAATGAAGTTTATTCAGGTAAGGGTAACGTTAATAACCAAACTTAATTTATTGTGTATACGTGCTATATCAGCTGATTAAATCGTGCTAATTTCTTGTGAAACGACTTTCTGTTAATAAATTTAATTAATTTATTTATTCCTTTTTAATATGTTTACTGGCCAAAATCCTTTTTTAATATACGTTTTTCAATAAGGTCATATGGAATGACGAATACTAAACGGTCTTGTAATAATTAATTTAATGCATAAATTAAATATTACGTTTCGGTCAGATATTTCTCAGCTAAATACAGGTTTTAACTTTTACAAGCTTTGCTCAAACATAGTTCTAACTAGACTTTTTATTGTCAAAAGGTAAAGCAAGACTGTTTAAATATATTGTAATACTGATTTTCGCCTGAAGCGCGTTCTCAAAAAGTCTTGTTCTTAATTTTCTCCGTTCGAATGGAGGGAAAAGACTGATAAAAATTCGAATTTCTGCGATTAATTTATATGGTTTTCCAACGCAAGCATATTTTGACTTTATGTACACTTTGTCTCGTAATTCGAAAAATAAACACAAACAGCGGAGTAGAAAGGTTAATTTGGCAAATTAATTATGTAAAGGTACGTTAATAATTATCCAATGATATCTTTAAATAATTAATTGCCTCATTAAGCAATTAAGATTAATTACGAACTTATCCGAAAATAAAACATAAATTAGTTTATATGTGCGTATAGCTAAATAAACAGCGGCTTTGAAACTATTCTTAAAGATATGTATTTAATTAACGTTAAGAGGGAAATCGCTAATTATTAACTCGAAATTTCCATTTAGCTGATAGTGCACGTATACTAAAAGGTGATAGGTATAATCTATTTCCGACAAACAAAAGAGGTTATCGAGGCTATGAGTCGTATTTGAACTTTTTCCGTTTGTTTATATATGTCAACTACTAGGTTATCAGCTGTTTATTCTGGTCTATAAACAAAGAAATAAATCGATTCTTTTTAATTCCATATAATGACGAAAACTTAATTCAGGGCGTTTTATGTCATTAACTAATCTAATAAATTGAAATATAGATACTTACAGTGCTATCATGAAATGTTACATAAATTATTAGCGAAAATAAATTACGTTAACGTGTAACTGAATTCCAAGAAACAAAATAGCTTTTTAATATAAATTAATTATAATTAGAACAATAAAGGTATTTTGTACTTAATTTCAGGTGCATGTTACAACAGTTGTTTCTATGGCAATAAAATAAAGTTTAATTCAAGCGTGTATGGTGCAAATGGCCCTTAGACATTAGGAAACAACACGCATTAAACCACTATTTGCATATCCTACAGATATATTTAGCAACAAATGCAGCCTTCACAACCTCAGCCGTCCAAATAGTTGAAGGGTTTGGTTGATCAGCAGTTTTAAGGTAAGGACCATATAACCCGGCATTACACAAAAATATTAAATTATGCTGAAGTAATCACAATACTTTAGACGCAGCAATTATTCTTAGCGAATCGATTACAATCGACATTCCCGCAAGTATTAAAAGTATACTGATAGTTTTTGTTTATTCAGTTGTTCATTTCTATTTCGTTAGATTTGATTGTCGCTCTGGAACTGACCTTAGCAGGGAGTTATTTGTTCCCGAATTTTTCTCTAACGGCATCTGGACCTTATTGTGATAGGAGGAAATTTCATTGCGCGATGGATTGACCAATATCAGAGGTGATATAGTTTGACATTCTATGACATCCTGTTGTTTCCAATTTCTTGTCAACTAATATTCCTTGTTCAATATATCTTTTGCAATTTAAACGGTCTAAGGTTAACAGCCGTCTAGCCATAAAAGGATACTCTCTAACGGATTATAACATCACACTTTTTTGCGGTTAGATCTAACAAATTGAATAGGAGTTCTTTGACTAAATCTATCATGGCGAAAGTTAACCTATTTAATAGATAGCATTTGCAGGGATGGAATGGGATGCCTCAGTTTTGCTTCAAGTGTATTCTTGACGACAATTGTTCAGCTTATGTAATTGATGCGACCGTGGGAACGCTAATCCAGATCTATTTATCTACTTTAACTCAAAGTGTCAAAAAGAGGTTTCAAACAAGGTCATGGAGAATTTCTCTCTGGGGCAAGAGATCTCAGTTGCATAAAGCTCGTAGAAAACTCAACAAACATATACATGCGTTTTATGCAATTGATAGAATGAACACGCCGGGTTATTTTCTAGTTTACTTCAAATTCAAAGCTGTGTTTAGGCAATAAAAAACTGTTTGAGGCCAATATGCCTAACTTATTTTTCAACTAATGTAAAGAGGATGCATCCGATACCCTCATTTTTTGACCACCAGTATCGTGAGACGATAGAGTAACGGCTACTAATTATCTTCTGGCATCAAAGGCGAATTACTTCAAAAGGTTGTAAACCTGAAAGACGTTGAAAGCAGTTTTGTCAAACAGTTAGTGGTGACAAGCCTGCCTCTAATCTGGTCGTACATTTTAAGATAAGAAATCGCTTTCATCAAATAGATATTACTTGGATATAGTGTAAAAATAAATATCGATAAAGTCATTCAAATTAAGTAAGTCAGAATTTAAATCTCTGTAGCAATAAAAGAAGGAAATTATTATAAAGCTTGATAATAATAATTAGCTTAAGGCGAATATGGTTTATAAAGGTATTAGTTAAGTGTAGGTTCTAATACTAACTTCTCATTGATTCTAAAGTCTCAAATACATAATATAAAATTTTGAAAGCACCTCGTACGTAATGTATAAAATATTCTAAGTTTACAATAGTTTAAATAAAGCAAGAGCTAGCTAGAAATTTTCAAGTTCTAATAAGTTGTGAACATAAAAACTAGACTGAACCGCAGTTGTTGGTTATGAACCGTTTGAATTTTCAGGGTCAAGTGACGTTGGATCATTTGAAATAGTAAAATTGATAAACGCGGAGTTTTTTAAACATCCTTCAGCTCTTTTAATAAGAATTAGAGTAATTCTAGATAGAAGTTATAACCATCTAAACAACGATAAATGTAATTATAAATTAAGATGAAAAATTCGTTTCGTACTGCAGTAGGAATATGAGGAGCTTTAATTTATTTTTCAAAATAAAAATTAATTTAAAACAAAACTTCATGTTCGTAGAATTTCTCTGTACATTGTATAACGCATTTTAAATCAATAGCGAATGACGAATTAATTTAAGACATGGGTAATACTACTTTTGTCGAAACCGAAAAGAATGCAAAAGTATTAACTATAAAGTTTTCTAATAATTTTGAGTCTCAGCAGAAAACCATCAAATTGATACATTTACAAACGGTTGTTAAAATAATTAGAATTAAGGATACTTAAACCATTTCATTGACGTTGTCTCTAAATTATTTGTCAGCACTATGATCTTCAATCAGCAGTAATTCAAATGTAGGTAGACAAAGCTTCAATTCGTAACTATATTCGTTCCCTATTGCACGTTTTTAGAAATATTTCATGATTTTTTATAAAAACATGAAAAGAAACTGGGCATTCTTTGTTTTACCTTTCAGTTATCTAAATTTTACAGACTTGTTGATCTACTTTCAAGTTTTCGCAAATTAAATAGCTCTCAAAGATAAGATAAAATAGAGTTTTAAGTATTGTATAACAAGAGCTTGCAAAACTACTGGTACTTTCTAGTTATCATGACCACAGTAAATTTTTTGATGCTGAGATAGTCTTTGGAAAATAAAGAAAAGTAATCAGTTTGTACAAAAATGCTGAGGGGCAAAACGTTGTTTGAAGATTTGCGCAGAGTTATGCACAGGGCAATGCTGGCGGCAAAATTGATAAAAAGTTAGAATTATCGCGAGGCATTATTAGATATCACAGAGAAACATATTTGATTCTTACAAAGCAACCCTTCAAGCGAAGTTCTGTTATAACGGATGCCGAAGTAAGAATTTTGGGACGTTAAGTAAAATCATTCAGGTAGTTCAATAGCTGTCACTGCCCTCTGGAATGAAAGTATAGAAAAAAAATTCAAAACACACTTTACTATGTGTAGCATTAGTAACTTTTAGCAAAACTTCTCTCACCACATCAGAAGAAACAAAAACCACTATTAACTAGTAAAAAACTGAAAATCCGTTAAATATTGGGCTATAGCTCACAAACAATGATCTTTGGAACAATGGGACATAGTAGTTTAGTTTGACGAATCACGTTTCGAGATATCCATAGGTAATACTAGAATTGGAGTAATAAGAACAAAATCAAAAGCTTACAATACCGATTGTTTACGAATTAAAGTTAAATTTTCTGCCTCTATTATGATTTGGGGCAGCATGTCTTCCTCCGGTATGGATAGACTGTATTTTGCAGACGGTATAATTAATGCAAAAAAATACATTGACATTCTGGAACAGCATCTCTTGCCTACAATGTAATGTTTAGAGTTACACGGTAGGAAACGAGTTTTTCAACAAGACGGTGCTCCATGCCACATCGCAAGAATGGTGAAAGTTTGGATGACTGAAAATAACCTAGAGTTATTGCCCTAGCTTCCTGGTGGCCCGGATCTATCACCTATCGAAACGTTGTTTAATAGAATGAAAAAGAAGCTCGGAGGACATCCCGTTCGAACACTAAATGATTTGAAGCACATACATCAAGAGATTTGGGACTCATTTCCTCCGGATAAGTCTAAACCACTGGTCTATACCATGCCTCGTCGAATTGAAGCTGTTTTAAAAAACAAATGCCGTGCGACCTAGTTATAGAAAGCGTTATTTAAAATGTTAGCTTTGTAGTTTAAGAGTGATGTTTCTTAAAATTAAATAATATTGAATGAGTTAAATTTAAGTTTTTTGATTAAGAACTTCAGTTTTCATGCATTTGACGTAAATGGAAATTAATCGGCTAAAACGCATTAAAAAATTAATGGACGAAACGATCTGTAATAGGGCTCGTATATATTAATTCAAAAGACGATTAACATGATCAGTTAAGATTCTTGACTGAAGGGGTAGACCATCGGAGAGATAAATTAGGTAAGTAACAAGAGGCACTGGACCTCAAAAAAAAATCAAAAATAGTTTCCATAACCGATGTGTGCGGAGTGAAGTAGGATTCAAAAATTATATAAAAGGCTGACAAACGGCAAAGCTGATGGTGGACTTGTTGTATGGAATCGGCGTCCGCGTTCATTTCCGGGTACGACCAGCGAGGTGGGCATTGCTCCAACAACCGTTCAGCAGTAAATCGCCAAGTGGGTTGGTCATGCCCTTAACTGGGAATAAACGAGAGGAACTAACCCAAAGACCGGCCCAAGCCGTCAGAACGTAAGCAGCAGCATAAAGATAATTGGTATATTCGATACCCCAGTTAAACACTATAAAAAAACAATATTTGAATTCAAATTTAAGAAAGAAAACACAAAATCAGTTATGTCTCATCTTGCAATGAGTGTTCTCTCATAACAGCACCGAAAACGACACTTACAACGAAAATTTAATACAATTAGAATTTAGGTGTGAACAGTACAACCGTCATTCTATGAAGAGAGATATTGAAATAAAAGATAATATAGTATTTCATACACCTAGAGCGCGAGTAAAGATAGGCAACTCAAATGACACCACATAAAGTACATTACTCCCAAATTTTTATCACTTAACTAAACTTCAAATATTAATTCAAATACACTATACTAGTACCAAACAAAAAGTCTAATTTACAAAGGCAGACTTTGAACTGCGAATAGGAATATTTCCAAAATGTTTTAAAAGTCTAAATTACAACGTCCAACTATCAAAGTGGAGTTCAAAATAGAAATGAGAAGTTCTAGCATTTTTCACAGAAGTAACCGCTCAATTATTTTTTGCTATGCATATTTCCAATGCAACGTCACTATATTGATTTATTAAAAAGATTGAATTAATAGAGAGCTACAACTTCCTAAAAAGTGTACTACACATTACTTGTAATTAAAAACCCTCTATCAAATTATATTCTAATTATTTAAATTATTTAATAAAAATATTAAAAGCCATTGAAAATAATATCTCTTAAAATCCTCATACTTTCTGTATAAGTGCAGACACTTGAGTTAACAGTTAGTTAAATTTAAATAATTACATAAAATCCCTGTAAAATATTCAGGCGTTTTAAATTATTTCATTTCTGTGGGAATTATCTTTTGTAAAGCTTTAACAACTTTCTCTAAATTACTTGAAAATTGTTATGTTATTCTTTAATATCTTCTGTTTTAGAAATTCATTTATGAGAGAACATCGTTAGTATTTTTCTTTGATTCGGAGCGTCTTACAGATTAATTAAAACAACACATTTTCCTAAATCTTTAAAAGGATTACATTTTTCCATTTACTATTTCTAAATTTCCGTAAATTTAGATCTTCTTATAAATGCAAGTTTCAATCGCTACAATCAAACTTTTAACAACCTGTCTGGTTTAATACGTAATCTGAATCATATTTTATTGAATTAGTGCATACAATGTTGATTAACTAATTTAAAAACAATTGTGGAAGTTGTATAGAAATATTTTAGCAAGCAGTCATAAATTA
The DNA here is from genome assembly GCA_024586415.1 of Phrixothrix hirtus. Classification (NCBI taxonomy): domain Eukaryota; kingdom Metazoa; phylum Arthropoda; class Insecta; order Coleoptera; family Phengodidae; genus Phrixothrix; species Phrixothrix hirtus. Next base: position 6,306 of record JAHWXV010253803.1, on the reverse strand, counting down.
ATAAGAAACCTACTAGACGTGGTTAAGACTCTACCTGTAGGCTAATATTGTAATTATCGAGTTTAAACAACCTTAATTAATTTTAAAGCTATCAAGGTCTTGTAGCGTAGAATTTTTTAAAGTACAAGTTGATTGAGTTTTAAACGCACCTTGGAGTTATTAAAATTTGATATACATTTTCTGCTGCCTAAATTCTAATGTTAGTTTGCTAGTTCTTCATTTATACCATTTTGCTATAGCGTACATCTCATCCCAATCCGTTTTATGCTTGTTCAATAAAATCTCTTCCTATTTTAAGTTATTCTGTAAGAAAAGAGCATTTGGGAATCTATTTTACTTCAAGTTTAAAAACTTGTCATTTTATAAAATGCAGGTAATATAGCAGTAATATTTAAATAAGAAATTTAGCCCTAAATATTGATTTTGTTTTGTTCTAGAAAGATTGTGCGGTCCAGCTGTCTGGCTAAATATGTTTCATAACTTTTCGACGATATTCATAACAAGTAATTTAGTTGAAAAAGGAGTTGAGTAGAAAATGCAAGCGAAAGCGACGAATAAAAATACAGTTACTTGGTTAAACACCAGATTTCATATCTGAAAACTTCAACGGAGTTGTGCGCAAAAAATGCGTTTACCACTGGTTCAAGCTTTAAACTGGATCGGAGAGGTCAAAGGGTGAGTTTGGACGCTCGGAAAATAGGATGGAGTTAACAGCAGTAGTTATAATTCTGCCAACTCCTAAACTGACCTGAAAAAGAATATAACAACACATGCAAAATTAAAAACTTTATACACTTTATACATTAAGCTAGAAACATTTTTAATATAGTGAGTTAGAAAATTAAATTTTCTAATAAATTATGTTACAATAAAAGAAATTGATTTGTACAATGACTGTAATTGTACACTTACTTTAAAAAATTATCAGGAAAAGCTATGTAACAAATAAGGTTAACTAACAGCAAAATTTTAAAACTTTTAAGGATATCTGTCTTCAAGCAATTACAAAAATGACAAAACAGCAGGACACAAAATTAACCGAAAGTTAGAAATAAACTCTCGTTTAATTAAACGTTTCGGTAAAGGCTATCTCGATTCTAGAGAAAAATATAAAAGAAATAGCGTTTGCGGGTTAAAGTATAAATTGTTGATATTCTAATGCGACTTAATTAAGATAATTCATCCTAACTGTTAGAGAATTTGGGTAGAAAATATTAGCCAAAATTGCAAGCTTCAAATTCAAAATTCCTATTTCAAATAAAATTTCTTTAGTTTACTTTTAAAGTTTTATTAGTAACGGATTCTATGGAAGAAATCTGTAAAATAAATTTAACAGGAGATTGAAAAACCAACCTTAAGATAAATAATGGAAACATTTTTAAGTAATCTCTGTATACCTACCATTTAAATGTCGATTCGAAAATTAACTTCGGACTTGAAAATTTTGGACACTTCGAAAATAAGATAGTCTTTCTACAACTATATTAAAATTTATAACTTAAATGTAATAATCTAAAATTTCACAATTGTGTGTGTAGGTATTTGATAAATTCCATTGCATTATACAGGGTATTAAAAAAGTTAGAGAAAGTTAGTCTCATTTTTGTTCAAATAATAGATTTCGGATACGTCATGGTTGCCATAATTGTACTACTTTTTAATGCAATTTGATAAATATTTTCAACCCTAAGTTTCTAAAATTAACTAAAGTCTAAGTTTATTTCTGAAATATTCTGTATATAATAACCAAAGAATTTTTAAATAATAGAATAGCTTTGTCCCTTAAGTCCTGAAAAGTATTTATTCTTGAGACTACTTTGTAAAGAAGATAACTTGATATAACATTATTCTAATAGAACTCAGCTTAATGCTTTCTAAACTAACATACAATCAACCCTTCCTTGATAAAAAAATCAAAAACGAATAAGTTTTTTAGCTAGTCGTCGAATTGGTTATTCAGTTGATTTTATTCAGTTTTCTTATTAAAAATCAAGATAGTTAACTTATTGATTTTATTTATTAGAATTTTTTTATAAAGAATACTTATTTTAGTAAACAAAGTAAAGTATTTATAAATCTGGTTGATAAGTACATTTTCCCAGAAGGCGCTGAAGAATACAGTTTTCATGGGTAGATAGTTCCTAAAATTGCAACAAAATACCGGCGAGGGAGCGCCACAACATAAACATGAGAATCAAAGCTGCAGTTAGACAACCAACCGAACTCGTTATCCGAAGAATAATTTATTTTATTATGATGCTTATACAGTCGACAAAATTCCATTAGTGCCATACTATATTTTGTGGTAGATATCTATGTTAGACTATTTTTAAAAATAAAAATGCCTTGAGTGTGTGGATAGATGTGTAATATCATCACAGCATTAAAAAAATCTAAATTTATTAAAAATATAATTGAAATATACAAAACCTTAAATAATTCATTAATGTTAGTCGAAATTCTATTAGTGTTAGTCCGTATTTAAAGGTAATTTACAAAGGAAAACAAAAAATGTTAGTGATTAATATTGAGTACTCTCTCCATTCTTACGAGTAACCTCAAAAAGTCTGTTAGGAATCGAGTTTATTAGACTTTGTATTTGTTCAAACGATACATTAGCCCATGCTTCACGGATAGCAGTTTTAATCCCATTTACGTTTATGTATTGTTTGCCGCTTGTATACACTTGACGATAAAGAGGTTCCAACAGATTTTCTATCGGATTAATGCCAGAATTTCTTGCAGGCCAAGTTAATACAGCTATTTCTTTTAGAGCAAACCACTCTTTTATAATTTGCGCAATAAGAATAGCTGTATTGCCCTGGTGAAAAACGCAATCGCCTAGCGTATTATCTTCAACCATTGATACTAAATCATCTTATAAAATCTGTGTACTTTTCTGCATTTGTGGACAGTTTATCCATGCAATTTTCGATTTTCCGTAGGACAATAACGCTGCCCATATTATGCAGCTTTCTCCATCAAAATTATGACTCACTTTGATTTCTTTTGCCTTTCGAAGATCATGCCAATAGAAAGAAAATTCATCATGACCATCTAAATTAAATTTCTCTTCGTCGTTAACTGAAGACGATCTTTTGATTGTTGATGTAACAATGGTTATTTTTGAGTCTCTTTATGTAACTTAAATTTTCATCAGATTCGAGAACCTATTCTACTTGTCTTACTGTTACTGGCAACTGTAATTTATCTTTTACTTCCCCAGATTTTACGAAGAATGTTGCGTCTGTCTCGATTGGATAATGTTGATGAACTTTAATTTAAATATAAATTAACACACACCTATAATTAAGATTTAAGAATGTAGTCGGCATTGATTCCAAAATTTTAAAAATATTGTAGGTAAAATAAATTTTAATGTTAATAAATTCAATTATTAGAAAATCTTTAAAGAAGCAAAGCTAGAGACAGCAAAAATCTACGTTTTATAACTACTTCGTGACCTAACAAAGTACCTTAAAATATTCAAAGAAAACAGGTAATAGAAGATTGCTTTCTTGAATAGTTATTTTTGAATACATAGGTTAGTTCCTAAAATAAGATATTTGCCGAATTTTACAAACATCACGTACTAGTGGGTAATAATTTCATAAAGTGAAAAAATAATGCCACTAATGTTATTGGCTAACACTTAAAAAGAACAAAATTCAATTCGCCAATAAAAGAGAGGGGAACGAAATACAAAAAACGACTCGCACCCCTAGCAGAGTGGCTTTTGCTGTTAGCCTTTTGCCTTTTCGCAAGTATAGTATTGGAAGTAGTAAAATTAATTGTGCATTTGACCCTAGTTTCAAGGAACTAAAACTTCGTTTAATTAAATGGTAAAAGTTGCCGCATCCAAATATTAGAGACAACTCTTCTCAACCAACGTGTAAGGGGTTAGATCCGCCATTAAAACTATTACAATCGATTACATTATTATATACAACTTCATAAATAAGAAAGGGAGGAAGACATAGTCCTCTTTCAACAATCGGTCTAAATTGACATTAAAGTTAGTGATTATTGACCAAATAATGAAAATCAAAAGAAATTAATAAATAATACGCCAGATCGTTTAATGAAGGTAAACTCACAAAGGCCTTCACAGTAAATTCGGTAGACTATTCTATAATTTAAGTTCATTTGGTTGATTTCTATTGAAACAGTTAGATTATAAATTTTATTTAGAACGTTTAAAAGATATTTTTAGTATATTATAAATTTGAAATTTGTTTATTCTGATTCTTAATTTGATTTTTAATTGATTTTAACATTCAACAGTTAACCGTTCGACTGACATAAATAAATTCAAAATTAATTAGAATGGCAGCGATAATGGTAGATCTTATTTTGGTAAAACTTTCATTTTTCCGTAATTTTCACCAGACTAAAATAATTTTCTACAACTTGCTTTGATGTACCCCTAATTATCTCATTTGTTTCCCTCAATAATTTGTCTGAACAATCGCGTCTTTAGTTATGTCTTTGCCACGACCCATAATATTATTATTACTATAACACTAAATTTTTAATATTATCTGAAAATGTAGCTAACAATAAACCTTATCTGTATTGCAAGCAAGAACTACAATGTTCTTAAATTTTATCAATAATAACACCTTTGGCTCTAATGGAATTTCGCAATTTAACTATACAATTTTATGCACTTGTCAGAATAATTTTTTTAAAAAATGAATATCAACCCAACTTTCGTGTTTACTTGACCATTATGATTTAGTTACGTGCTGTTATCAGCATATACGACACATGAGAACATTTTTTATTATACCTGTGGCTCCTTACAGAATTCCGTCGACTGTACAAATATAACCCTCTTACCTTTCGTAACAAAAACAGTTGAATTACCTAATAATAGTTTTGTAACACACAAGTTGTTATTTAAAAATAAATAAGATGAATATTTTATTACAAAGGAAACTATCTGAAAGGTAACAATTTACTAGGTTGTATGTATCCATATTTAATTATTATTGTTTTATATAAATAAGTAAATATAAATTATTTTTTCATCAATATTTTATCATTTTATCAAATTAACAATAACATGGATAATGTGTAATGTAAAACAGCTATTACATCGATTAAACGAGTTTACAGTTTATGTTTCCACTAATTAAAACATATAGAATTTCTTACAACACGTTTTAATACTCTAGAAACATAATGAATGAAATAAAAAAGTTGACAAACATATTTATTTATGTATCACTGCTAATAAGGTAGTTCTTTCATCGAGGCGAAAATTTCACAATATAAGCCAAGGTGCGTAGAACATTTTTGAGCTACCAGTTCAACTTCAAATACATCAACGAAGTAGAAATCAATATTGATTGCTGCTGACAATTCTTGTCATGTTGGTGCTAATAACACTATTTGTTTAAATAAATTTCTATCGATTGTTTAATTTAGTGCTGTTGACTAAACTTTTTGCCCTTGATACAAAAAGTTACTTTTTGAACCTAGGGAAAAACGTGATACATGACATGCCGAAATCTATCTACACAATTGATAAAAATGTGAAGTATTTCGCGCAGAATATTTTTTTGGAAAATTTGAACTGTCATAAAATACTAAGAAAAATGCGTTTGCTAACTCTCCGGCTATAATATATAATCAGATAAAAGTTATTTGGTATAAATAAACAAAACTACAATACATCTCTTGCTTTTAGTCCTCGCGGAATACTTGGATTGGTTAATTCCGGTAAAATACAATTATTTCAAAAACTCATAAGTTTTGACAACACGGCATGATTCCAAAAATTAGCATCTTTTCGACTTTAATGTACTATAGATCTATCTGAGTGCATAAAACCAAATAACTAATTTCCTTATTGATAAGTTCAAGAGATCATGTATTTGCAAATAATAACTTGAGAGCGTATACCCTGGATAATTTCAAGTCAAAAGTACCTGTTACACAAATAGCCCATAACTCAATAGTTAAAAAATTTGTCACGGTCTCAACCTTTGTCTTTTATTTATTCTGAATTAATTTTAGTATGTACATTTGGTACACCCTATATATAGGTGCTTACGATTTCGTTTGGGTCGAATGTGTATATAATGGGGATATGTAAAAATCGAAATTTCATTTTGGATGTTTCTGTGTGTGTAAATTTGTTAAGATACTAACGAACTGTATAAGGTGTCGATTATTCTTCGTTCCCGTAATGTAAAAATAAGCGTTGTTAATTTGATTACAACGGTAAGAACTATTTAGTTTCTTATTATCCAGTGAATTAATTCGTTTTGGTCTATTCTTTTTTAGCTTGACCGGTAG
>JAHWXV010253752.1:0-14161 GCA_024586415.1 Phrixothrix hirtus | reverse complement strand
ACACCCTGTATATATATATATATATATATATATATATATATATATATATGCAGTAATTGATAATAAAAAATCTTATATATATATGACAGATCTTTTGCTTTGCCAAGCTCTTTCTGTACTTTGTCTGTGATGGCAAGATTTTACTATGGTAAAATATTAAGGATTATTTAGCTTTGTCTTTTATCTAAGTGCATTTAATCCAATTATAAGAAGCGTTGCCTACATCTGAAACTTATTGTTTTGAACTAAATTTTACAATCCATTGCATATTTAATATTGTTAATAAATACATATTACTAAATTTACAGAACTACATTTCAAAACAGTAAATTATTAAAGTTATCACAATAAACGTTTATAACTGTTTGTGGGCTTTCGCTAAGTTCTATTTTTATACTTCGATGGGCATCTACTTCTTTAAATGTTTCATTACAGGCTAATACCTTTCAGATTTTACTATATCTACCAAATCTACCAATCTATCAATCTATAAATGCTTAAAAAACCAATTACATTAATACATATCAAACTAAAAAGTTAAATTATCAAATATCTTACAATACCGCATCTAAAGTAGGTACATCGTCGTTACAGAAATATACACAGATGATAACAGATTACTTAATAGATGGAAATAAAGAATACTTTGGGATATTTTGGATTTTTATTTAATAAAATACAAAAATAAAAGTCTCCAGTTGGCATGATTTGAATTAAGAAGCAACAACGCTAATCATACCCTATTTATCGAATGTGTTTTTAATACCAATACACTCAATTATAATCGTACTTGCTAACATAGTTATTTTTCCTCTTAATAAATTCAAGTGTTTATTATGTGCACAAACTGTCTTGTTATGTGTATTAAGATAAACGGCTGGATTGGTTGTACAACTCCCATAAATATTTTAAATTTTAAGCCAACGTATAAACTATCGCATTGCCGTCCAGAATAAGGCTTGAAATTTTCAGCCGACATATAGACGTTTCATTAAAATTTTAGTTAATCAATTTTTAACTGTGACTAAGACTGTAGCTTTCCATTAAGGGCATCTCTTCTGAATATTAATTTATAGGACAAAATATTTAAACACTTTCCATGTTAAGAATGTTTGTTATAATCGTAACGAATAAATGGACCAAACTGCATTGAATATTACACTTGCATGGATAAAACTACCTTGAAAGAGGATTTTACGATCATGTTAGAAAAATTATTGTATTTTGAAAATTAATTGTACAATACTATTGTAACAAAGTTAGAAACAATAAAAACTCAATGGAATATTTTGGAACAATCGAGAAGGTGCCTTATAATTAAGATAGATAACGTAACCAAAAATGACTCATTGCGGTAACCGATATCTGTCAATAGTTCTGAGTCAGCAATGAGTCATCCAATTGTAATTTATTACATCATTATTGTTAATAACATCTTGGACCAACTATCATAAACAATTCGTGTGCCAGCCGCAACATCTAATGGATAGACCCTTGAAGAAAAGGCAGCTGCCTTAATAGTTTCCTACACGGGGATACTTTAAGCATTCTACAAGCAATACCGAACGCTCTACAGAATACATCTTCAACACGACTATTGTGCTCAGTTAAGAAATTGAAATTGTGCGGCTAGTAAGATTAGCATACCCAACAGCTTGAGAAAGTTTTATTGAACAGACTGCAGTTAAAACATTTATAGACGGTCTTTGGGATTCTGATACACAAGAGTCACTTAGGTTAGCTTGTCTACGTGATCTCACTAATTAATTGGCCCATCAACGTGAGTTTCAAGCGACCAAACAAGTATAGAACAGTCATATTTGTATATGAGCCCTTAAAGAAGATAAAACTAAAGCTAGGACTTTAATGAAACAGTATTAAGAATAATTAGAGCTCAAAGACCAATAGGGCGTAAACCACGCTGCAGAAAGTACAGTAAACAGGGGAATATACGGAAAAATTGCCAAAATGCTATGAGTAATTCAACTGGGAAGTAACCATCCAAGTGGCATTGTTAAAACATAAGCCGGAGAGCTTTTATATTAATGGAGCAATTGCAGGGAAAAATAGCAAAATTCTGCTGGATACAAGAACAACAAAGACAATAGTGAAACCAAACATTGCTGGGAATGAAAGATTACTGCCTTCACAGCTACGATTACATACAGCTACAGGAAACCGTGTAACCATTTATGGTGAAATTAATATAGATATTGAGATCGGTTGTAGGAAGTTAACGCATTGCATATTAGTAGCTGTTGTTCAAGAAGCTGCCATATTGGGTATGTATATAACGTCTGAGTTTGGCTTTGCCTGAGACTTGAAGAAGCACATCATACGCGTAAACAACAAGATGCAATAAAAAGAATCCTAGTAGAAGTGACATTAACGCTAGCTGGAAGAGCATTGGATGTCGTCAGGGAACATCATCTGTTGGCCTGATAAATCTAAATACCTTCCAAGTGACTCTAAAAAAGGTATCCAACTAGGAATGTGCACACCTATCTCATCTGTGGTACGTTGGTTATAAACCAGTGAGAAAGTGAGTCCATAAAGAATTTATCTAAGCTGCATGCCACACTCGAATCCTTGGGCAAGTGCTTATTCCACGATCAAAAGAATAAATCCATCCAATTGATCTAACGGTATGCCGACATATTGGAACGGATGATAATTAATTTGAAAGGAAGAGCAAATTTTTTGACGCACAAAATAAATACCGGTGATTCCTAACCAATGCGTCAACGAATAAGCAGGCTGTCTCTATTCAAACGAGAGAAAGCCGAAAAAATAAACAAGGGCATGGCCCGCGAAGGAACAATAGAGCCACCCAGCAGTCCTTGTGCATCTCCAGTTGTACTGGTTAAGAGAAAAGGTGGTAGCCCCAGATTGTGTGTGGATAACCGTCGTTTGAGCAATGTGACAAAAGAGGACAGCTATCCCCTACCCAGAATTGACGACTTTAAACACTCTTTCCGCCTCCAAATGGTTTTAGATATGAAAAGTGGACATTAGCAGGCCAGTTTAGATGCTGAACACCGGGAAAAGACAACACTCTCCATTGTAACTAGTCTCTGGCAGTTCATTGTGACGCCTTTTGACCTGTACTATGCACCAGCGAGGTTTGAAAGACTAGTGGAATTGATTTTGAGAAGATTGGATAGGCAAACATGTCTAGTATGCAGTCATAGTTATTGGAAATATCTTCGATGAACACGTTAAAAATCTCTACAACGTGTTTTAAAGACTACAAAGTGGACATCTGCAACTTAGTCCGAAAAAATGCATGTATCATGTGGTCTCTGCTGGAGGTGTGGTACCTAACACAGAGAAAATTCAGTACGTACGCGAATGGCCACAACCAAAAGGAAAACATGCTCTTATTACCGTCTATTTGTACGTGGGCCTGCAGACATCGCAAAACAACTAACAAGACTTACTGAAGAGTACCAGCCATGTGTATGAAGTAACAACTGCCAAGAGTCATTGGAAAACTTAAACGTACATTGGTAATCGCACCCACACTCAGTTACTTTAGAATAGAGTGAAGATTTGTTTTGAATACTTATACTAGCCACGTCGGCATCGGTGCATTGTTATCGCAAATCCAGGACGGACGGAATGAGTAATTGGGTATTTTAGCAAAGTGTTGTCTAAACATGACAGAAGCTGTGTTATGCGTAAAGAATTGCTAGTTGAGCCCTTTTACAAATACCTTTATGGACGAAGTTTGTTATTGAGAATTGATCACGCAGCATTAAAATTTCTCCAACAGTTTGAGAATCCAGAAGTGCAAATAGCGAGATGAATTGGACAGCCTTGCCCAGAAGATTGAAAGCACTGTCCTCAGTTGAAGTTGAAGGCTCAAGAATTTCTTACCAACCATACTACTGTAGCTGACGATTACTGGAAACTAGAAAATGTTAAGTAAGGTCAAGAGAGCGACTCAGACCTAAAGTTGCTGTTGAAATGGAAACTTGAAGGTCGAAGGCCAGGTTGGGAGGAAGTCGTCTCATTTAATCCCGTTGTTAACGCATATTGGTGCCATGGGACTCCTTACAAGTTTACGATGACTTTGTGAAAATAGCTTGAAAAATAATGATGGAAGCAAAAGATGAATGGATTTGGTAATTCCGAAAAGTAGAGTAGCGAAAGTTTTACATCAGCTTTATAATAGACCATCGGGATACATAGGAGTAAAGAAAAAGATCAGTGAAGGAATGTATTAGATAAACCGCTAGGATGTTGCTAAGAAGTACTGCCGTGCATAATGTGTGCGTATGGGAACGGTCCCTTGGGGAGGAAAATGGCACCGATGCGGAAATGTAATGTGGGTAGCATATTTAAAAGAGTGGTCATCGATATAGCTTGTTAATTTCCTGAAACCGAAACAGGAAACGAATACATCTTGGTTGCGATGGACTATTGTAGTAAATAGACTGAAGCATATGCCCTACTAAATCAACAGGCAGTTGCAGTATCCATAATCTTGGTAAGAAAACTATATAGCCGTTTTAAGATTCTTTTAAAATTACACTCAGACCAAAGAAGAAATTTTGAGTAAGCCTTGTTCCAAAGCTTCTGCTAGCTGTTAAAGATGTGCAAAATTAGGGCAATTGCTCTTCAACCACAGTCAAGTGAGACGGCGGAACGCAAAAATCGGCCAGTAGGAATATATTTGGTAAACGTTATCTCAGATCATCAAAGAAATTGTGACCAGTATTTGCATCTGTCTTGATGACATATCGATTAAATGTAAACGAAACGACAGGAGAGGCCCAAGCTTGAGTGTTGCTGGGCGCCAAATTAGACTTCCGTATTATTTGGGGTTTGACAGTAGGCCTGAAGAAGAGGATGTTGCTGGAAATGCGTATGCTGAAAGTCTTCGAAGGAAACTAAATTCCATTCATGAGAGAGTTCGCAGTAACTTCCAGATTTCAAGTGATCGGATGAAATTCCAATATGGTGTAAGTTCCAAAACAGGAGACGAGGCATATCTCCCAAATTTCAAAGGTGTTGGGAAGGTACATATAAAGTGATACAGTGGATTAACGATTTAATCTACCGAATTATTAAATTATCCAGAGGAAATCTAAAGTATTTTACATGAATTAGTTAGCGCCATACACTGGGGGAATGCAAAACCAGAACAACAAGAATGCGAGCAAAGGGCGAGCCATGTTGAAGTAGAAAAATTAGGAGTCAAAAACAGCGAACAATGATATACCAAATTTTTATCAACCAATTCGGGACACCACAAAGCTAGATTTAGGGTTACCACTGACGAATACAAAAATCTGTTTGATGTATCAGAGTGTCGATAAAGACGTCCGAAAGTCCCAAGACATCGTAGTTGAATTTTAAAAGGGGTATGGTGTTGTAGAAGAAATCCAGCAGTAAGAGGGAGAAATTGGAAAGGATTGTCAATTAATATGCCGTCACCGCCAAGGTATGCGAAATATTTACTATCTTGTTGGCAAAGCATTATATCATTAAAAGTCACGTTATGAACTTGTGGAAGGCATTATGGGATATAAGGAAATAAATTTGTACCGTTGCTGGCAGAAAGCTAGCGGTGGCAAATCTCTGCTGCGGTCTAGACTAGCTAACTGGCGCGTGGTACATTACATGCTAGAAGTGGTTTTTAGAAGTACTGATATCTAGATCTTAGTGTGTGTAGTTGGAATCCAACAGGAACTCCACCAGCGGCAAAATCTGCGGACTGCCATTTTTTCAAGTATGGATCGCAGTGAAAATTTTAATATTTGCAAACAGTACTAGAACCATCACAAGTGCAAAATTCAAAGGTCACTGATACGGGATAAAACAATCTTTAGGAGGGGGCAATGTAAGAAAGTTAGAAACAATAAAAACGCAATGGAACTATCGGGAACAATCCAGAAGGTGCTTTATAATTAATATGGATGACGTAATCGCAAACCACTTATTGCAGTTAACCAATATCTGTCAATAGTTCAAAGTCAGCAATGAGTCATGGCACTGTAATTTATTACATCATTATTGTCAATTATTTTATTCCAGATTCGTTCCCTATTGTTCTGGAATTTATCCATGCTATAAAAAGAGCAGGTTAAATTCCCTTAGTTTTAATTTAATTAGAATGTTGTTCTATTAGTTACTGTTATACATAAATAGAAATATAAACGTTTGTTGTTAATGTATTGCGAAATAGATATTTAAAATAAATAAGCATATATAAATAATACTAATATTAGTGAATATAGATAAATATTTTAAAACTATTAGCTGGTTTCGTTACTCTGTTTAAGCACACACGTTATTATTGCCATCTATGTATTTAATTAAAACGACATATGTGATTGTTATAACATGGTTCAGTTCCTAGGAGGTTATGAAATTTTTCCGGGGAGGGTAGCTTAAACACACACGGCAACTAAAGTCAATACATAACCTGCATATTATATGTTAACAGATTTGGTGGGATGGACCTTATTACTAAATTAAAATAAGAAATGTACGAACTGATGACAATAACATTCAGCGCATTTATTACTCTTCGTTTTAGTTTTTGAAAAAGTTCTGACAGATAATTTATTACTAAGAATGGATTAAGCTAAGACATGAATTTCTGTTCCATAGCCTACTGGGAACTTAAAATTTAAATTATCGCATGCTAATTAAGTTTAAATAACGGTTTATCAAATTTATACAAAACTTTTTGTAAATTGTTGAGAACTGCTGACCTGACTATCTATTTTAATACTAAGCTCCATTAAATAGTTCTCAATTATTAGAACTATTGTGCCTGGCCATAGGCCTCATTTTATCAAATTACAGGTCATTTCGTACCTTTAAGTTTAAAATTTTTAAGACTTAATAGTTTAGGGGAATTTTTGCTTGCGCAACTCAATATAAGAATGTGTAACTATCGTCCCTATAGCCCCTGCATACGTCTCTCCTTAAACATCTTTAACGGGTTGTGCTACCACCGCATCAAGTTGCATTTAAGAGTTGTAGACAATGTAAATGTTCGCACAGTCATTTGCTGAAATAAAATGTGCTTATACAACACCAAATTCCATAATACTCAGCGATTTACTTATATGTATGTGTACGAGCATTATGCATTGCATTAACAAGAATGAGGAGCGATCTATTAGTTAAAATTTGTGTTGCTTCGTCAGACAAAATTAAGGTAGGTTTTATTATTCGATTTCCAGTTGCATATATTTTACACGTGTATGTATGTTATTAAAGGTTAATGCAATACTTTTGTTTTTAATCTAAAACTAACCAAATCGTTTTCATAGTTCTAATTATCGATTTTGTAAGTGCAAGCGTTTTTAAAACCAAGTATAATTATATTGGATTACTTATTAGCTGTTGTAAAGTATTAAAATTTAATTCATTTGTTTGTGTTGTACATACATATGTATGTATTCGCACATTTTCGTACCCAAATAACGGAACAGGATTTAAACCAAATAGTCCGAATAATAATAGATATTTAAGAACGCAATTAACTTTATCAGGAGCATATTAACAAAGTCACTATTGTACTAAGTTATTGATTTTATAGTAGTCGAATGTATGCTTATAGATTACGACCATGGAGGATTTCCATATCCAAGACAAACAAAGTTTTTATTAACCCCAAATTCTGGAAACTAGACAATGTAATATAGAAATCAATAAAGATCATAATTATACACACCGATAATATTAAAAGGTGAAATTCACACAACCTTTTTCTGTATTTTATTTTGTTTTCTGTATATAAATCCGAAACCGATATTTGCATGTAGTTTAGAAAACAATATGTTGCCATATTATTTAGAACTATTTAAGGCAGTAATCAAATTTCCGCAGTACAATATTTAGAAACTTTAACAAAACAAATATAAATAATCTTTTGAGTTGCCCATGTGTTATACCTGAACATTGGAAACACATTTTATAACTTTACAATAGCACCGTTTGCATTCACATTGTGTAACCACATACACATTAAGGACGTTTATAATAATGTAATGCATGAGTAATTCTTTTTTAAATCGAATTTAGCTATAGCAAGATCACATACTAATTTAGAGGTAATTGTCTAAAACTAGCTACTCAATAAATATAAATTGCAAGCTTAAAGGAGGTAAGAAACCATTAGAAACACGTATAAAACATTACTAACATTGTTCATTTAAAATAAATAGCTAAAGTTCGCGTGAATGGCTTTGTAAAATAGAAATTGTTCTATTTTTAAAATTTTGCAAGAAAAAACTTATGTAAAAATTGAATACGAGGGAAGGTCAATTTTGACCTGTATTCTGTTTTCTTCAGAAAGCATTTGATGGCTGTTACAAAGAGGTTTTATATTGAAAATAGTAAGGGTGTTGGCTAATGCCATAAATAATTGCGAATTGAATGTATTAATAATGTCATTTCGATCAACGATGGCATCTAGCAACGTTTCAACTTCGATTGTATAAAGCACAATTATAAAGTTTCTTGTCAATGAGGGTGCAAAGGCGACGGAGATTCATTGGGGATTTCGAAGACAGTTTGAAGTATGGTGATTATCAGTCACAACAGTTTTTGATTGGTACAGATACTTCCAGGATGGAGATAAATTAGTGTCAAACCAGCAGCACACTGCACGTCAGGCATATGCCGTGAATCTTGGGAATAACAAAAAGATGGAAACTTTATTTGCAGCAATAATAGAACGTTTTTAAATTAAATTGTCGGGAAATTAGACATTAGTGTTAGTAGTTCTGAGGCTATTGTTCGCAACAAACTTAACTACCACAATGTTAGTGCCAGATGAGTTCCAAGGTAACTGTACGTGGAAAAACAGTAAAAATGAGTCAAAGTTTGCAAATAATTTCGGCTTCTCTTGTATAGTGATGGTGAAGACTTTTTGCCATGTGTCATATCAAGTGATGAGACCTCGGTGCACCATTATGCCCAATAAAGCAAAAATGTTAGCAAGAAATGGCGTCGTCCAAGATTACTACCACCCAAAGGATTACGAGCGCTACCATTGACTGGTAAAATTGTGGCAATAAAACTCTGAGATGTTAGTGAACCAGTTTATGTTGATTTTCTCGAGGAAAGGAAAATAGCTAATGTTGCGTGTTGTAGTGAGCGTCTTCGCAAGGTTAAACTGGTTATTCAGACAATACGAGGTAGTCTCCTAACAAAGACACTATTCTGCTCCAAGACAACCTTCGTCCAAATGCAGCTCAGTTAGCCAAGGCTACACTAATGCAATTGGACTTGGAAAAAACTTCTCGTGCTCCATTAAGTCCAATGAACCCAAGCGATTATTATCTATTTAGGCTCAAGAAAAATTATTTGGGAGGTAATAGATTTAACTCTGTAGCGGAAGTGGTAGAGGCGGTGCAAAACTGACTATGGCGTCAATCCAAAATATTCCTTTAAAGAGATAGGGAGCCTAGCGGAGCGTTGGATAAATGTATCTTAAAGGGGAAAATGATGTACATATAATGTTAATTTAAGATTGTATTGAACAGCAAAAATAAAATGCTGGTAAAATTCGAATTACCCTCATATGTTGGTATGGCCAAATTAGTATTTACTACTTTGGAATAACTCAAAATTCAAAAGCTAAATAGTTACACTGCAATATTCACTCACAATTTATGACAATATTTTTATTTTTCTATTTGCTTTGCATACTTTGTTGGATTGAAGACCAATAAGTTCAATTGCTTCAGACTAAGTTTTCAACAACTGTGAATTCTAGTTTCAACTAATAAATCAGTAATATCTGTTGCGCGTTGTTTGCAAAACGATAAATGTCAATTTTGATAGAAAATACTCTGTAGTTTCGTTGTAGAAATATCTTCCGATTTTTCTTCTCTTTTTCTATTTTTTTTATACGATCACAGTCTGTAATATATTTTGCAATATGTCGAGAGCAGTTACAAATATAAAAACATAAATGAAATGACATTACAATTTATATATAAAATTTATAAGATACTCTGATGGCCTTTTCGAGTGCCAAGTTGATAGATGGGGAATAGCTTATTGTGGATAGCACCTGTAAATATGTGCATGTAACGGTTACCAATTTGACGTAATAAAACTAGGGGTTATCCGGATTTGAGAGGTTTTCTAACGGTAGCGATGGGTGAGTTCACGATGAGTACGACCCTTGCCACATATCTGTCCTAAAAGAGAATTGACAACCTAAACGGTTTCATCAAGTTTATTCAAACTCACGTAGAGGGTCCAAGATTTACTTTTCAAAATAAAGTATTCTAAATAATAAAATTTAAACAACAATATAGCGATTAGATCATAATCAATTCGTGGCACAATTATCTAATTAAATTCAAAAATGCGCCACGCCGTTTCTATTAATTAATAAAACGTTATTAATTACTACTACGATGAAAATTATTTATTTAATCGTCGAAAGGCAAAAAGAAAGTGACAACTCAAACAGCAAAAGTATTGCACTTTTCCCAATGAATCTATAACCAAAACGCCATCTGTATGAGGACGAAGGAAAACAACATAACTAGTAGAAATATGGTTTTATTGTAGTTACTTTAACGATATTAGAATACCCAATTTTTGACAACAAGTAAAACTGACGATAATAAATCTTACGGTAAATTATTGATACAACAACATCAAAATTTAATTGATTTCAATAATATACTAATTAAACAATTGAAAAAGAAGTTTCCGGTATGCTTGTAAAAATGTTTTCTAAAATTACAATAAAAGCCAAAAACAAGCCGTATGTGTCCTTATCGCCAGGTGGACAGGGTGATAAAATAACTTAAAAATGCCTCGGATATTTTTTAAAACAAGGAAAATGTTTTCAGAATGTTTGAAGGTAATTAAATAACTATTTCTTTCTACGGTCGATCGTAATACAAATGGGCATTGGGTAAAATAAAATTACCTAATTTAAATTTGTTTTAACAAACTGAGTTACGCAACCCCCAATCATAAAATAGGCAAAAATATTTAGTTCATAAAAGATAATCAAAATTAAAGAATTACTTTCAGAAGAATTCTAATCTTTTACACAACTAATCAAATTTATAAAAGAATCCTTATTACTTAAGTACAAATTTCTTTATCTCAACCACCAATAGTATTAATTACTAACAAATTCAGTTTTACAGTACTGAAGCACAATTTTACGTACTACTGTCATAAATGAAATTTTTAAATAATTTATAACGCATGAAATCGAACAAATAGTCGAAAAATATGTTTGTAAATATAAAGAAATATACACTGTATATGGTACTAAGTAAAACAAAAAAATTCGTTACTGACCCACCGCAGCAAGATATTATGCGACTGCTGCCATACAAGCGGGACTCAGATTCAGTAAAGCTGGGGTTGGAACTCTTAGAAAACGTAAAGAACTTCTAAGAAACCCTGGGTTATATAAATACGCCAAATGGATTCGGAAGCGGGCTGATTATCAATTAGCGTAACTACTGGCTTCTGATCTTACAGATATATCATAAACATCAATCGCCAACGAAAATTAATTACAGTGGAACGAAATCTAAATATTCAACAACAGGCGACGGCTTACATAAGCCGACCGCAGGCCGCATCCTAGGGATTCTAACGAAGTTTCATTCCGTTGTGATTCCCGATTAAAGAGATCCTGCTTCACGGGAACCGTCATTTTCAAAATAATACTACCAAATAAGGAGGCGATCGAGGCAAAATATGTCCTGTACCTAAAACGCTATATAAAATAAGAATTACCAATTAACCAAATTATCTACAAAAGATCATTCACCCTATAACTTACCCCGTACGCAACACAGGTGTCCAATATTCACCAATAAAACAACTTAGTGCACTCCTCGCTCATATAACAATACCCTAGACGAAATGGGGTCCACTGCGATTCCCTCCGCTCAACATTTGAGAATGAATGGGCGGTGCTCAAACAAATTCAAAATGATATTCGTTTACTAGAATTACTTAACGAACATAACTAAACAAACCTTACATCGGATTACAAAAGTTATAAGGTGCTTTTAAAATTAAACAAGTCGAAGAAACATTAACAACAAATTTTTTAAGTTGTTACAATCCATACACAATAAATAAAACTCATTGTGTGAAGATAAATCATTTTCAGCTTTCATAGTTTAACTTTACATATTTCCCAGTAAAACCTTTCTAATGATTTAAATGCTAAATAGCCAAGAAGGTAAATTCAACTACATGAATCTGAACTCGTGCGTTGCTTAGAAGTATTTAGTTGTAGAATAAACGCTTCACCGCCAATTCATTGCTGAAATTATTTTCAATCACAAGGTGCATCAATATCTTTAGGAAGATAATTAATTACCATTCTTCTACAGGTTAATTATAAAGCTTCAGCTTCGTCTTCTAGAAAGTTCACTGAATCGCAACCAATTTGAAGTTTTATGAATTGATATTCTGAATTGCCGGATAGAAGGCATTGGATTGTATCCGCCGCGGCTTCGTACTACAGAATAAAAATTTCCCAGCGCATCTTGATTAGCAAAATCAGTTAGTACGTATTTAGCTTCTTCATTTCTTAAATCATGGTATAATAAAGAACTGATTGAATACTCCACACAAATCTATAAATACAGTAAATATTATTACGCCTATACCCATTGCTATACACTTCAATATCATTAAATAACTCCAATCTATTTGGTAGGTTTTGTACGGAAACACTATCATATGTTGATAATGGTCGCCTACGTGTTAGGGTCTTTCAAAAGTCTACTATTTAAAAAATCAAATATCAGGTGGTGTGCAAATGTTCATGGATTACTCCAATATAACACAAATGTGATATAGTACTGGCACGCACCAATAGGAAGCAATAGTCGCACAGGTCGTAAATATGTGTGAGAATTGTAAACTTGTTCGCATGGAGTATTAACTGTATCGGTTTGCGAATTTTATTATGGATGCAAAATTAGAGCAACACGCGTGCAATAAATTTTGTTTTAAACAAAACGAGGTACCACTGAAACGCATAAAATGATTAAAGAAGCGTTTGACAATAATTTGGTAAGCGTAACACAAGTTTTTGAATAACATTCTTTGTTCAAAGCGGGTAGAATAGAGCTTGGAGATGACGAATGATCAAGAAGATCTTCGAAGTCCACAGCGCCAGCAAACATTGCAGCAATTCAACAATGCTTTCGTGAAGAGTGTCGTCAGACTATTAAATATATTGCGGCTAAATTTGGACTAGGATACAGAATGCGCCAGCGCATTTTGAGCGAGGCATTAGGAATGCACCGCATCGCCCCGAAATTTATTCCAAGACCTTTGACATTTGATCAAAAGCAGCACTGAATGGAAACGACTTGCTTTAGAAGGTGCTCATTTGTTGTCTTAAATCATAACATGTGATAAAAGTTGGATTTAGGGATATGGCTCAGAAACCAAGTGACAATCAAGGCAGTCAAAATGGAAAACATGCAGACAAGTGAAAAGCAACAGTACAGCATAAAGGCAAGTTTTGGAATTTTTGTCGCATCAGTTCGGGAAGATTTAGATTACACCTTGTATATTATTCACTGTTTCTATGAAGTCCACTGAATTTTCACCGAAAGCACTCTTGAACTACTTGGAATTTGAAGTCATTTTTATTGCAGGAGTTACAGAGTAAATCAGGATTTGCCCAGAATGCTTAACGCGCGTCCTTTAGAATAGATTAGGTGTCGACGCACACATTTAAATTTTTGTTATAATATTTTGTTCGCCTTGTATATACAAATTCACTTTAGTTATTTTTCATTTCTTAGGTTACATTCGTGGCGAATTGCAATTTCAATTCGCGCGCTTTTACAAGTGCAAATTCGAACCGCTCTAAGTAAAGACGTTTTGTCACTCAATTTATGGTTTTGAATTAATTTTTGTTATACTTAATAATACTTTGTATTATAAGTTTTGCAGTGTTTGTACAACATACATATAATTAAAAACGACTCATTTTAGTATTTTATCGAATAGTGTTTTTTGGTCAACCTTTAACTTCCTTATTCCATCCTTTTTTACCCAAAGCAAATTCTTGAAGACCAAGCTGCACCTGATTTCAACCATCAAACTAAAAGGTAAGTTGTTTTTATTTAAATTACAAATTATCAATTTATTTGTTTAATTAGTGTCAGTTGTA
>JAHWXV010253700.1:2500-14147 GCA_024586415.1 Phrixothrix hirtus | reverse complement strand
AAACAACAAACTTGTACCGCGATGACCTTATTCCCTGAATAAATAAAAATATTGTACTCGATTCTAAATAGCTTTGTATGCATTTGTCTGTGTTATTTACTTACTCTTGCTCTATAAAATGAACCCGACTGTAATTATCGAAAATACGATATTACACGCTTTTGAACAGTCACTGACACCTACCGCAGAATTTTTAACTATAATCTGATTTCTTTTGACGCCATATGAAATGTCTATCTGAGTATATAAAATCAATGGTATTACTAACACGACTAATGACATATTTATAATGCAGTAGACCGTGAATGCAGAGCCACCTAATGTTCGCCGGCAAATTAACGGGTAGCAGTGTTGCCCACTGGTGTTCGCCGGCATTTTGCGATTTCCAATTTTTAGTATAGGCGTGAGCAATCTGTTTATATAAAATCAATGGTTGGACTTATTATTATAATAGTTAATATGCCGAAAACTATACGTTTTTGAAAAAAAGTTCATAAACAAAGTTTATTCTACGGGTCATAAGGTACCCACAGTTTGCACGGTGTCACTTATGTTTGAGACACCCTGTATATATATATATATATATGTATGTATATATATATATATATATATATCTATGATATATATTTTTAAATATTTAATTAATTTTAATTTATTAATTAATTTATTTATATAAGGTGTTTCAAAAATATATAGAAAATTGTAGAAAATGTCTTGTAGCTTTCATAGCAATTGACACCCCTAATTACAATTAACAATTCTTTTCATTAGCTTGCCAGTGTATTTATCAATTATTGAATTTATAATTTAAAGATTGTAATAAATCGTGTTATCTATCAGTTTACACAAAACGTCTTCCAATAATTTATAAATAGTTTTCTTATAATAATTGTATTTATACATTAACACGTTGTGTTTTTTATGTCCAAATACTGTATTATTTTAAAATGTGTCATAATTTATATAATATAAAATATTTTGGCACAAGACCGGAATTGAATTTCCGGCTCCAGTTATTTCTTGCTTGAAAGGAAATGATAATCTGGTGATTATACATTTGACTAGTAAAACTACTTCAGATTCGAAATGTAATTCATATTTTATTAATCTTGCAACTGGTTACGACCAGAAGTCAATTAATGGTTTTAAGTGTACACTGAATCAGTACGCTTAGCGTGTACGTAAGTATACAACCTACCACAGTGATTGCACATTATTACTCCTAACAAATTGGTTTCAAATTAACGTATATTTGTGAAGAAATCAAACAGCAAAATAGATGAATTTGAAGGAGATTTTAATATCTGTATCTCCTTAGTTATTCAAAAAGTCTTTCGACACAAAACCGTTTTGTTGAACGAACATTCAATCTAAAGAAGAAAATATACCTGATGCAGCAAAACTTCCGTTTCGTTCAATTTTATCATTGTTAGTTTATATTATTAATTACCTAATTGATTTTGGAATCATCTCTATAGACCATGTTCAAAGTTTCTTCAGCAATTTTTATCAATTAAACTGGTGTTCCCCAAATTTATTCAGTTGAATTTTTTGTACCTAATATTTTTTCTAATAATGGTGCAACGATGTGAAATTTGTTATTTTTCTTTATTCACTGTCAGCCAAAAATCACTTAAAGATTAACTACACTGAGAAAATAACGTTCTAACGACATTTGTCACCACAACGCTGGAACCGTTAGTACCACAAACAAGTATTTTAGTCAAAGTAATTGTACTAATGACATGTTAAACATCTTAAAACTCTACTAAAAATATTTTTACAAAAAAAGTTGAAATATAAAATGTTTTTACAAATTTTTAGTTATTGTATATATATATTTGAAACACTATATATGTAACAATATACACAGTTTCTTAAAAATGTTGTTTGTAATAGTTTTAATACATTCTTTTTTAGAATTTAAAACTTTCGAACCATTAATTAATTTATTAATATAATAAAAAATTATTTTTATTTTTGCTAATTTTTCTTACGGAAATTTTGAATGAAACTGTGTATGTTTAAAATAAACACAAATAACCAAATTTTATTGAAAATACTTATTTTTGATAAAGAATTTATTTATATTTCCAAAAGAAATTCTATTAATGTTACTTTAGTCAAAAGTATATACATATGTAGCCATTTATACATGCATGTTTACATTAGTGTATATAGGTACTCTCAAGCATTATAGATGGAAACGCTCAGAATGTCTACGATGGAAGGGGAACATAAACTTCCAGTGGAGACGCGAACGCGCACGCCAATTTAGACCTTAAGATGTTAATGCAATTATGATGCTTGAGTGTACATTTATAGACATACCTATGTACATATTAATTTATTCACCTATTAGGTTATAAAAATTTAATGTGCTCTTCATAAGGATAATGTCTTATACTTGTGCCTTCAGTACCACTTCATACATATTAAAATTTAAATTTTATGACAAAATTTATAAATATCTTGTACTTATATAAAATTTAATTAATGAATATTCTAAATTAACAAATACAGGTAGTAAATAATGTATCATATTTAAGATTTGTAAAATTTTGAACTTTTAGGTAGTGATATGGAAAATTTTTTAAATTTCAAGTGATAGATAGTATTTCTAATATAGGAGATTTTTCTTCTTTTTGATTACTAAAATTTTTAATATATAATATTCCAGTGCTACCCAAAATGTTTTTTAGATGTGACATTTAATAGGATAATAAATAGTGATAACAAAATTCTAATTATAGGGTCCAAATATATTTTTTTATGTGGAATGTGTATTCAAAAATTCTGAAGCTTTTACAAAATATTACTGCTTGAGAACGCATACATTTTTGGAAGTTGTGATCTTCAATTATATCGAAGATTCTAGCTGATCGACAAAAGAAAAGTGATAACACTGAATAAGATGGCAAAACATTATATTTTTTAATAAAAATTTAAAATGATCTTTTTGGGTCAAAGCTAAAGGATAATTTTAATTTGAGATTTTTTGCAATCTTGTGTGTTACAATTTTTTCGTTGATAATTAGCTACACACTCTAACAATTAAAGACAGTTGCGGACTTGATATATTTTCATAGGATAATTCATGTACTAATATTTCTGCAGACCAAAAAGAAACAAATGTTATTAGATTCGAAAACTTCTTTCTTATCTATATACATATATTATTGCGAACTATTGATAAATAAAAACTACTATTTATAATGGGCCTTTAAACAAATTAATTAAAAACAATAACTAGATTTTGTAAAAAATTGAAATTTTATACCAACTATATTAAAATGTTTTAAAACAAAGTAGATGTAAATGCAAGCACTGTTTCAATAAAACCGTAACTTTTGTAATATTTGTTTCCAAATGTAAATATTATATAACGTGTCACAAGTCCTGAAAATGCATTTCTTAATTCACATTAAAGTACGGACTGTAAATCGTACTTTATTTATTTTAGAAGTGTTTGAATTACAATAAAAACCATAGAATTAAACATTAGGGCTGTCATTTGTTTGTAGTTAAAATTAGGATAGATGAACATTAGTCAGTTAAATTAACGGCATGTTTTATATTTACAGTATAAACCTTAGATCTTAGACTACGAAAGAGTGAGGATAGATAACGTAGCTAGTATTTTTGTTACCAAATATCACCATAGCACACACGTCAGTTATGTTACAAATATTTCTTAATTTCCAATCACCAATCTTTATATAACAAATCCAAATATTTTGATTCGCTGAAATTTTTGCAAATCTAGGACAAAAATTATAACAAAGAGATAAAAGTATATGGAGTTCTTTATACTATCAAAAATTAGCATTAATCTTAATTTAATTTGTTGTATTTACATTTGCATATCTTTGCGATTGACCTACCTCAATGGAAAAGATAGAGTGTTTTAATTGAACAAACCAGTTAAATCAAGATTTTTAAATAAACCTTACTAAAATGTGCCATTTAATGTTAAGTATTGCATACTATGATACTAGTCAATATTACTGCCAAAGGAACGTTTTCTAAAACTATTTATCTTTAAGCTACAAATACATTAACTACTGAGTCACATCAGTTGATATTTCTTTTTACCTGATCTTTTTTATCACTTCGACTTTTACTTCCAAATACTATTTCACTGATAAATTTCTTTAATTTTACTGTGCTGATACAACTTTGTTTGACCCCTTTTTAATGGTGGAATGGTAACACTTTGCTTGTAGTACTTGAATATAGCGTTAGGTATCCCATCTCTTTCCTAATCTAAACCTTAGATAGAAAATACTTGGTATAACCATAATCAGGCGTTGTTGAAAATATGTTCTTTAGGAATAACTAAAATAGTTTAGATTTTAAGCACTAGGTTTATTACAGGTGTTTGAAAAGAAGCTAGAAAATAATACACATGTTTTCGCTAGTATGGGATTGTAGAAACATTGCTTGCATATTGGGTGACAAAAGAATCACGATTGAAAGTTCAATTCAGGTTGCTGAAAAATAAATCAACATAATCAAAAAAAACCAGTTCAATTTCTTTTTCCCAAAACGTCTAAAGATCTTTGAACTGCAGTTTCGGTGTTATCATGATATCCTCAGTAGAGAATAGGCGAAACGGTTACTAAAAATGTACAACACGTGATATAAATCATTAAAGTCATTTATTTATTAATAAATGGGTTTAATAATATATTCATAATATAAATCTCGCCATAAATTATTGTAATTTTACTGTTATTACCTGTTTAGAGCACTATAATTTATTATCTCACAAACTAAATGCCATTAGAATAAACAAGCAATTTTAGCGTGGCAAATTTAGTTTTTTAACAACCTAATAGGCGATTTATATGTAATTAATATCTTCACAACAATTATTACGTGTGCCTAAATGTTCATTGAACAATAAATGTTGTTAAAACTTATTATCGTGTCATTTTACTAATTCCTTAAAACACCTTTTTTGTAGATCCTATCAATAATAATATTTACTTTCTCATACCCTATATGAAATAAAAAAAAAGAAAGTATTGTTACCGGCCAAAATTTTCAAAATCGAAATTTTAATGGAAATACGCGTTTTCGGGTCCCCTAAACCCGAAAATCATGTTTTCAGAAATACGTCTGTGTGTGTGTGTGGGAGCGTGTGTACGTGCGTGCGTGCGTGCTTGCGTGCGTGAGCGCGTGCGTGCGCGCGTGCGTGCGCGCCTGCGTGCGCGCGTGATTGCGTGCGTGCGTGCATGCGTGCGTGCGTGAGTGCGTGAGTGCGTCAGTGCGTGAGTGCGTGCGTGCGTGTGTGTGCGTGTGCGCGTGCATGTGCGTGTGCGCGTGCATGTGCATATACGTGTGCATATGTGTATGCATGTGCGTGCGCGTGTGGGTGTGCGTGTGCGTGTGCGTGTGCGTAGCATGTGCGTGTACGTGTGCGTATTTGCAGATATCCCAACACGTAATCAGAACATTTTGATTAAAATCGGATAACCGGAAGTGACATTTTACGCTTCTCATTTTTTGTTTTTTTTGTGTTTTTCTCGAAAACAGCTTTAACGATTTTTTTAAAACTTTGCCGTTTCTTATGCTTATGATGATATTTTAAGTAAACTAATCGGTTTCTCTGAGAAAATTTGTTAAAGTGAGTTTTCAAAGAAAATCTCTGCAGTTAAGCAACATTTTGTGTTTCCAGTAACTTGGATGGGTGACCGTTACAATTATCGTTTCCAAAATAAACGTAAATAATAAGTTAATCATTTCTGGACACTATTTGCGTATCTATATACGTAAGAGAAATTCGTGTGTTGTCTTATACCAGATTTTTAAAATTTTATTTTTAGTGATAATCAAGCTATAACAAGATATAACAAATAAACGTAATACTATTCTTTCAGTTTTATTTATGTTTATAAGCAAATTTATTTTGATAAAAATGTTATTTTTTCGACATTTTACTAATTTAGAATTATAAATGAGATGCATATATTTCTTATCTATGAACGAGTTGGGACACAGCTGGTACATATATAGCAGGAACCACTTACTCCAACAAAACAAAATTAGTCTTTTGAAATGTACTTCTGCAAATTATTGTCAAACGCCTTCTTATGTCTGTATCACTCTGTATAATATATTAAAGTTAATTAATATACGTTTGGGTAAATTAGAATTTATCAACCCTTTTAAGTGCACCTCGTATACTTTGTAACGTGTAACCTTGAACACCATCATCATTTACAAATCTTAACTTAAAGTAAATCAATTCTTGGTATTTAGTTTAATGAGAAATCTTATTCTTAATTCCGTCATTTTCAAAAGCATTTGATATAATTTTAATATAATAAGTAAAATATTAGTTGTTGCTTTAAAATAATAAAACCCTATGTTAATTATTTATTTCAGTATTGTTGAAAAAAACTATAAATAAGGAATAGTATTTTAAAATGGTTAACTAAATTATGTTTCAATAAGGTTAAGAAGATGACGCAATTCAGTAATTCTTTGTACAAGCAAGGCATCAGCGTTGTTACTAGGACAAATTCTCTGACCATTAATTTTTGGTGCAGCGTCCACGCAGCACAATTGGCTATTTTGAAATGCAATTTTATGATTGGATAGTTTTCCGTAAGTGAACAATTTTCCGTTTCCGTTTTGGTTGGTTAGCGTCTTTGTTTGAGAATACAACAAAGGGATTCGTTTAGAAACCATCGGGTAGTAAACATGTTGGTTTAGTAAAAATGTAAAAAGTAACAAAACTTCCGTTCGTTGTGTAAGAAGATGCTTCATAATAGTGCGTAGTGTTCTATTTTGTAGCATTGGTATTCCTAAGGAGTTGGAAAATCAAGGTTTCCCGTTTATACGGTCTTAGTATTTGAACCAGTAAAAGCGCCTTTTCCGCCACTGTTTAATGCAGGAGTTCCAAAGTTGAGATGAAGTAAATTACCTAGGACGGAAGGTTTCCTTCGTTGTGTAGTAAAACCAATTCATGAAAGTTGAGGTGTATGTAAGTTTATTTTTTGTTAATTAATTAAAGTGATCGGTGAAAATGGCCGAAGCTCAAGAAATCGTAACGTTTTGAGCGTATTAAGCTGAATTTTTGATCGTAAAGAAATTTGACTGTTCGTGCTTATTTAAGTAGTACTAATTTATAATCTTTTAAATTGTAATTTGTAGTCTTTGCAAGCGCGGGCCTCTTTGTAATTCTTATTTTGCTCAATTAATTATTTCTAGAATTAAAACATTAAAATATTAACCAGAATGTAACGTAATCTATATTAATTTTTTTGTGACACATCAATATTTTCATTTCATTATAGTTATTGTTAAACATATCGTATTTTATTTGATGTCCATTTGTTAACATGTACTTGTGTTACCATAAGATTTATATTATTATTTCAGGAATTTTTAAGGTAAGCAAATAATGTAAGCTGTTTTTCCCAAATAAAGCTAGTGGCGCCCTTTTAATATTTTCAATGATTTCATGTAGTATAACTCTTCCTGAGCATCTGCCACACAAAACATATTAAGTTAGTTAAGAATCCATCCCTCCAGCAGCTAGTCGACGTTAAATCCGTTTGACAAGTTCTTATAAGTCTGTATGACCATATTCAGGACTTTAAATCCTATTTACCCCGTGGCAATATGTCAACAAATTTGGTGGGGAGAACTTTATTTTTAAATTGAAATAGAAACTTTATTTACGTTATTTATAATGAATGTACGAAATGATGACCATTTTATTCAACGCATTTGTGAACTCTTCGTTTTAAATTCTTGAAAACGGTCTGTAAAATGTGATAAATTCTAACTGCCAATTTGACAGATAATTATTACTGAGAATAGATTAAACTAAGACATGAATTTTTTTTCATAGCCGACTGGGAACTGAAATTTAAATAATCGCATGGCACTAATAGTAATTAGATTAAATAGAAAACGTTTGTATTTATGTTATTTACTTGATTTTTCTTTGTTGAATAGATAGGTGATGTGAACGATTAGCATAGATAACGATTTTTGTCGTGCCATCTAGTGATAATTAATTAAAATACTATAACAATAATCAATGGAATAGTAAATAGTAAATTGCTTGTGTTAGATGAGAATTCTAGCAAAAGTTTAATAAATGTGCTGCATATTTAGTTAATAAGCTGAAGTTACAGAAAACAGTTGAATTGTAAATAGAATTTGCAATAATATTTATAGCATTGATTATTTGGTAAATATGAAGAATGTTGCATACTAATTGCAAATACCGCAATAAACGTGTGTGTTATTATAGGTACTCCAGTA
The DNA here is from genome assembly GCA_024586415.1 of Phrixothrix hirtus. Classification (NCBI taxonomy): domain Eukaryota; kingdom Metazoa; phylum Arthropoda; class Insecta; order Coleoptera; family Phengodidae; genus Phrixothrix; species Phrixothrix hirtus. Next base: position 5,861 of record JAHWXV010253700.1, on the reverse strand, counting down.
TTTGAATAATTACGTAAAATAATTATTTCAGGTTTTCAAATTTAGAAAACTCACTTATAATAATAAAATGTTATATTTTTAGGTAGGTACCTGTTTTTAAGAACAAGCAATATTATTATTAATGTTTAACAAAGACGAATTACGTGAATTACCGCAAAAATATCTTCGCGAGTAGCTCTAACGCTTCTTTGGCGTATTAGATATAGAAATTGCGTCAATAATGATGTCGCCGTATACCATATACTATTAGTTATATCGCATGTTTTGGACAATAGTGGAAGATTCTTTAAAGTTTGGACATCTTTTACTAATTTATAAACGCAAAATAATTTATTATAAAAATAGTAGACGTAGGTGTAGTCTGTTCATTCATAACCGCGTCGATCCCAAAACAATAGATAAATGTTTATTCAGCTTAGAAGTTATTACCCAATTAATGGCAGGTAGTCAGTAGAAGGGGATCAGATCTAGTTGCTTTTTAATGACAGTTCCTGGAATTGCCAGCAGGGTTTTTCCCCATTCCAAAGCGATGAGTAATCGAGGACAGCACTAATTACTTTTTGGTAATCTTCAGCATTCTGATGTATATACGGGCTGTTTCGAAATTCATTTTTGACAGTATACAGGATGTTTCGAAATTGAATGTTTTTAATGTGACGCAATAATCCAATATGGCGCGGTCTGAAATATACCGTGAACATAGTTCTTTATGTAATTTTTAAATGTTAAATATATTTAACTCGAATAAAATGTGTTTAGGTTTACATTAAATTTCACATGGATAATTAAATGTATTTTAATAAAAGCTCGCTCTTTCTGTATTAATATTGTACTCGAATAAATGTGTTTAGTTTGCGAATAATTAAATGCATTTTAATAGAATATTACTCCTCCGTATTAACATTTCACTCGAATAAAAGTATTTTAAGTTTGTAATAAATTCCGCATAATTAAATGCATTATTTTAAAGGCAGCAATATTAAATTGTATGATAAACAGGTTGTGACTACATTAGCGATTTTAATAAAAGTATTTAGTTTTACAATAAATTTCGCATGAATAAATATATTATTTTAAAGACGGTAATATTAAATTGCTTCAGTGTGATATAAAATATGAACTTAAATAGGTAGTGACTATATTAGAGATTTTAATAAAAGTGTTTAGTTTGTAATAAATTTCGCATAATTAAAATGCATTATTTTAAAGACAGTGATATTAAACTGTATCAGTGTGATAAACAGGCTGTGACTACATTAACGATTTTAATAAAACGTGCTTACTCTTAACATAAATTTTATACGGATAATTAAATGCATTTTAATCTCGCGCCTTCTGTATTAATATTTAATTCGGATAAAATGTATTTAGTTTTTACAGAAAATTTCACATAAATAAAATCTACTATTTTAAAGACGGTGATATTATAAATTCCATATGTTGAAAATAACCAACTCGTCGAAGACTTTAAACATTGTATTTAACAATACCGTTTTTTCTAAAATTCAAGAAAACTGTTTTTAACACATCGAAGGTTAACCTTACAGTGTTCTTCGAATCTGTAGTAACTATCGGATACATTTAAGCAGATAAACTGTTATTCTTCTGGAGATATGGGTAAAAATTATTTTTAGTTTAAGAAAAACTATAATAATAATTCACTTTGCAATTTGTTTTATCCAGCAATTTGACCAAAATACATAATACAGCAGAAACCACATATTAATTTATACCATAATGCGTTTAAATGCATTCCAAAATTAAAATGCAATACGTTACAGCTAGCATGTAAAACTTCGTGTTTTGAACATTTCCGAATTCAAAAATGCTATTTGAGAGTTACAAGAAATTATTTTAATTTTCTGAAATATGTTTTAAATCAATAAAATTCTATTACAGACTTTGAAAAGGAAATATAGTACTCTACGATTGAATACATTGTGGTTTCTAAAATATTATATAACCTTATCGCGTTCTCGGAATTTTACAGCTAATAATATTTCCAATTTCCAATAATAAATAAGTCTTGGATACAATAAATTTTACTCGATTAAATAAATTATAGGGCAATAATAAAACAGTAGTTTAAAAAGTGGTGGGTTTAATTAACAATGACTGAATTAAAAAAATGTTATTTCTTCTGGATTTTATAAAAAATTATTTTAGTTTTTCTCTGAAATATGTTCGAAAAGATGCAGAAACGAGATAAAAAAAGATGTATTGCGAATCTAGGAAGTTAGAACCAAAACTGTTTATAGGAATATTTATTTTACGTGTTTGTGGCTTTTGAAAACAGGCTCTAATATATTTAAACATTTCTAAACATGCATTTCCAAAAAACTGTCAAATACACCTAATTAAAAATTGCTTATTCTGCAACTTTCAAATATTAGGGAATATGGCGTTATGGCATAAATACAAATAAAAATATTGAAGTATGTTTGGAGATAAAATGTGCGTACGCGTTACGTAATAAGTCAGTATGACGCTGGATGAAATAGAGGGCTCAGCATTACTCCACCCGATATATTCTTTAAATATTAACAATTATACCAATACAAATGTCGAAATTCAATATGGCCTACCTTTTAACCGTTTTTTCGCGTTCCAAAATGCATACGCATACAAGGCACTTATACTAACAATGCTTTTCACAGATGGCACTTCCTGGGACATGCGCAACACGTTAACAATTTCTCAACACATCATAGAAAATAACATAAATAAATGAATAATTATTTTGCTGGATAAAGGCAGAGAAGGAATATATCTTCATCGCATTTCCAACCATATATAAGTCGAGCTACTGAGTTAACAGTTCAGGCGTTTTATCTTCATAGATATTCGTAGAGTAAAACTTGAGATTATTCAAAATGTGGCAGTATTATGCAGGAGAAGGGTACACGCCCCCTACAGACAAAATTTCCACCGTAAAGAGGCTCTATACCATATTGAAAGATTTAAAATTTGACGTTTCTCATTAGGCTAAATACGGAATGGGGCGCTTTTATTCTGTAGAGGAGTGCCTGAAGATGGCGGCACGATATGAAGGCGGTATGGAGATATGTGATAAATACTTGGACAAAAAACTCAACGATGAAGATTTTGCTTAAAATTTATATGAAGGAGGTGTTTTACCCATGCTGGACGAGCCCAATAACTATTTCACGACGGAGGGTGTGATAAATCGATTGTGTGATAGGTGTGGTGTGTTTCTAAACTTCTCACATTCACATCATATATGCAGCGGTGAGACAGAAGAAATAGAAGAAGAAAAAGAAGAAGAAAAAGAAGAAGAGGATGATGATGAAAAAGAACAATAACCCCTTGATCTATGGGAAAATGTGCCTGAACTGCCCTA
>JAHWXV010253683.1:0-10164 GCA_024586415.1 Phrixothrix hirtus | reverse complement strand
TATATATATATATATATATATATATATATATATATATATATGTGTGTATTTAATATTCATGTTCAATACGTTTCAAGCGAACTCTTTACTTTCATAAAATCAATATTTTAAATATCAATTCCTATATTGCCTAAAAATTTAAAAACCATGTATAAAAATTTTAAACTCGTAATAAACTAGACTGTAATAAACTAATGGTTAGTTCTTCCATCCTATTAGAATTCCACAGAACTAACCTTATAATATTTTATTGCCTTAGTGTTCACCAATGAAGTTTATCTTCAGTATTATATTTCATTTCAGAATTGAAATAGTTAATTTTAAGTGGCATACTAATTTTCCATTGTATGGACTTGTATTTAGTTATGTTACAATTTACGTGACACATTTTAGAATTAATGGAATCAGTCCATTGGTAAGTTGTGTAATACCGTAAATGTTAATCTGCGTTCTTAAATGTAATTTAATTTAAAAAACTTATTGTTCCTACAAATAATTTTTGTTTAGATTAAACCTAAATCATTCGCATCACGGTACAAATATCGTAAGTTGTTTATTTTGACTATATGCTTAGGGTTACCTATTATTTTGCGTTAACAACTAAATACTGTAGTTAATTATGCTTTTGAAATGAAATGAAAAATCACCTGCTTGTACAAAACCAGAATTAGAAGCAAGGCTAAAAAGTATTTGGGACAGTTTCACCCCTGAATTTGTAAAACGCAGGCAATGATTCAAAGTATTCAGGAAGTTTTACGGCGGCAAGGAGATTGCACTCAGGGTAGAAACATTTATGTTTCTGAGCTAGATAGTATGCGACATTAGTAAAGGAAATTTAGTTTTTTAAGTTATCTTATTATTTAGTGTGAAGTTATGATAATTTTATTTAATGTACAACCATAGGTACTAATATATAATAAATTCGTTAATATTATCAAGAAAGTTATCAATAAATTTGTAAATGGGCCAATTTAAACACGACTGGGTTTATTGAATTAGCCGTTCTCTTAACGAAAATATTAATGGCCGTCGACCGGATGTAAGACTGCATTTTGACTCCCATAGTTCCACGGATTCGGACAGTTCCTGTACCATTCATGTCCTAATGTCCTAACTACCTGGACGAATTAGGGTAGAATTTAGTTTGAACATCTTGTATATACTTCTGAGCGATATCAGTTCTTGTCCTAAAATTAATTTTAATGTTATATTACTTTTATTCCGCTAATAAATAATTGGCACTGCATGAATTTCGAATTCACATTTATTATTTAGCTACAGATAATAGTTCATATCAAATTAAAGTAGCAAAGTAAGGACAAATGTGTACCATTTAAGAATACTATTATTATTCTGCTTTTTAAACTCGTTTAGTTAGTCTGAAATGTTGCTAAATGTAAAAGTAACGATTACCTGAACTAGTACTTAGTTATTTTATAACTAAATTTAGGATCCAGATATTCTTGTGCGCACTTGATAATATAAATTTGTTTAATTTTTGCACTACACAGGTAAATCAATGGTAGCTGTGATTATCGATTACCCAAAAAGTAAGTACTTAATGCATTACTTTTTGTGAGTCTAAAAAAATATTTTATTTTTAAAAAGATATTTTAAAATTTTAAATTTTAAACTGCATGCTGGTGTTTTTTAATATTTAAATTGAAAGCTATGATTTCATTTCTTTATGTCAATGAGGTGATGGATTATGAGAAAATAATAAAAAATAAGTGAAAGTTCACTAACAATTATTCAGGTAGGAGGTAAATGTTTGATATTTATGGTATTCTACAAAGTAAATATCTTTAGAATTTTTATTTGTTTGAACATTTCGTGAATTTAGCTGGGTGTATTTGATTAACGTTTAAATTTCATTAAACAATTTTTGACAGTCACAAATCTATTAATTGTTAAGGAATAACCTTTCTACTGATGCTATAATGAAAATTCTAACTATAGAGATACAAAAATTAAATGGTGATATTGTAGGAAGCATGCACAAAATTAGCCAACTTCATTTTGTGCGGCATTTAAAGCTTAATTAAATTTATTATATTTATAAATTATTTATAACAACTGTGATTCGTATTAGCGTATTGGTATCTACATGTCAAAAATCTGCTTTTACAGTGTAATACACGACAGATACATTAATGTAGATTTCGGTAAGAAGAAAATGCACTTGTTTTTTACTTTTATAACACGTTTAATTTTCTTTTAACTAGAATTTATAGTAATTATATTGAACTGGTGGCGAATAGTAACGAGTCTAGAACTAATTGCTAAAATATAAAAAAATCCTTGTTAAAAGTTTCAGTTCTTTATATTTCAAACAAAGCTGTTTTTCTAAAATCTTGATTTGGCTAATATAAATGCTCTGGCTTTATCCAATGGGTTACTTCTTAAAAATTGTAACTATCAGGTAGAGCTGAAATTTCATTCAAGGGGAAAAACTGAAACTTAACAGTAGGGTTAGAGTCCGCATGATCACCGTGTAATAGCATGTTTTATTCTAAAGCACCCCGTCAAGAGGGCGGCACGTGTAAGCTTGTATATCTCACACTCCTTCAGCGGGTTGTCGTTCCCTTAGACCCCCCGCTTATGGGAAGTTGTTTTATAAATTTCACCTATATTCAATTCACTGATATTATTTTGTAGGGGTCCATTAGATACATGGTATTTGTAAGAATTTTATAGATGTAAGTTCCTTAGTTTTATAATAGTTTATGCGTTATTTCGAATTTTGAAACATCTAATTTTCATATTCATTGTTAGAGAATATTCAGTTAACGCTTTAATTGAAATTCTTTTTATAATTTTATTAGAAAAAAATGTTAAATCTACTAATGACTTCCTTTGATGATACTGTATACATATTTTTCAAATTTAACAAACACCTTTCATTCATTAACCATTCTGTTAAACCATTACTTAAAAATAATAAGTACATATACTGGTTTCCGCATGTAAACGTTTTAAAAACACCCATTACTGTAAAAGTGACATTTATATAGTAATAAAACAGATAATTATATTTAAAATTTAATGAAAACCTATCATGCTCATGGTCATGGTTGCAGCTAATATAGGAGTGCAAGAGCGTATTGCTTGTAATCTAAGATTAATAACATCATGTGCTTAATGCATAACTAAGTGACTGCATTGATGCATGCAAATTGCCTTAAATAAGTAATCTTATACATCTTCGTCCTGCTCCACGAAAAATATATTCATAACATATCCTTACTGCATCAACTGCTTTTAGTAATTGGTATAACGAAAACCACCTAATTTTGAGCTATGGATATTTTTATAATCAGTTGCTTAAAATTCTTACATTATTTTAGATCTAAATTCTATCACTTAAACATAATTATAAATACCTACAATATAAAATTTACCTTCCTGCACATTTTATCGCTAAATTAATATTGTTTAACATCCTTGTAGTTTAATTGCAAAGCTATTTCGAATAGCCTATTTATTTATAACTAAATTAGTACCTTACTGCTTTATTTCAACAACAGCATACAAGAACGATGCTTTGGCATTTGTAAATGCGTACGTTATATCGTAATTAAATAAATTTTTAAAGCTATGGCAGGTTTTGCAATGGATGAAATCAAGTTAGAATATCGGAGTGTTATAAACTTCCTAACTAAAGAAGACGTGGGCTCAAATGAAATGCATGAAAGGATGAATGTCGTTTGTGGGTTAAAATTCATCATTGAAATATTGGTCTGGGCAGTTTCGGCAAGGTAGGAAATTGGATGGGTATGAGTTAAAAAGCGGAGAACTAGAAGAATCACGATCTGCAGATTTTGTTAGAAACGTAGAACATATAGTTCTGACAGCTGTTTTAAGATTTTGCACGATCAACTGGGAACCAGGAAACATCTGCATACTTCACGCCAAAATAGAAGGTTTTCCGAATGAAATTTTTTAAACGAATTTTGTCACAATTATTACTAGAGGTGTATGTATCATTGGACTCTCTGTTCTAAACAATAATCCATGTAAAGGGTGTACAAATGCTATACTTCACCCAAGGAAGTCAACACTCAGACTTAACCAAAAACATTAATAGCTACTGTTTTCTATGACTAAGAGAAAGTTTTACTGATTAAATATATAGAAGACGAAAAACCATAGGCTGTGAAAGCTATTTCAAAGCACAAAAAGTTTTAGAAACGTTTTATTTGAAAAATGAAGACAATCTTATAAACAAAAAATTGTTTTGAAGACAACTATCACATCCACATTATGCAGCTCAAAAGACTATGCTGAAATGTGAATTTACAGAACTTAGGTATTCGCTTTATAGTCCCGATTTAACACCGTTGGACTTATTTATTCGACATGCTCAGAACGAAGATTCGAGAAGGACCATTTGTTCCGGACGAAAACCTCAAAATAACAATTATTGATTATTTTGCAGACCTCCAAAAAGAATTTTGTCTAATAGAATGTACCAGTTGAAGATCAGTGTTAAGCAGCTCTTGTATAAAAATAAATACAATGCACTGGTCTAGTTATGATAGAGATTTCATGATTTCTGTTACCAAAGTTTTGTGTCACCTTACGTTAATTAATATACCATTTTTGACTAAGTGGGATTCGATGTATTTAACCTACCTATTACGTAGAGTCCGATAAGTTAATCTCAAGGTTTTGTAATTATTATAATTTTTGTACTATTTCGTATACATATCGGAGGTAGTTTTAGTCGTTAATGCTTGGCATGCATAATTTGGCGTAATCGTGCGCTTTCTATCCGTTTCCCGGAAATAGTGATACTCATAATTTAAGACCGAAACCGGCAAAATGAGCTGAAGGTTTTGCCGAAACAGCGAGAAATCAAATACATCATCACAATAAAAAATAATCATTATAATCTAATTTATAATTGCTACTTTCTCTTAAAAACTAATTTGTTTAAATACTTTTCACCAATTCTCATGAATCCACTTAACATCACTTTAAGGCTTATCGTTGCTCACACGGTCATTTCTTGCGGCTTACCAGCGAATTCTTGGTTGATGTTGTGTTTAAATTTATCGGTAGAATTGGCCTACATTTAAATGTGTTATCTTAGAATACAAGTTGGAGCAATCGGACCGCTAATGGAAGATCACAATGACGTGAAATGATACGACCGGAAAGCATTTTTTTGGATGTTCATAGAAAGCTCTTGCCTTGTCGGCGTTTATACCACCTTATTGGAACCAAATAGGTCGATCCTCTAATTTGTTATGTTTCGATCCTCAATTCACGCAACCCAATTGTTTATAACAAATGTCTCGATATGAAGTGCAAGCCTGCTGGATAAAATAGAATATCTGTCACTAAAGATCAACGCTATCCTCGGTCTTCTATACGAAATATTTTGAAAGCAGTAACAATCACGAAACCGTCAGTTTAAGTTTCCAAATCCGGAATTAAATTTTTTGAAAGAAATAACTTTTTAAATGTTGTGGGGTGTCACATATGAATTAAAAATTTTAATATTGTCACATTTCAATTTTTAAATGTGTAAAACTCTAACAGTTGTGTTATTAATCTCTATTGGTAGGATATTGCGGTGGTGATACAATGTTGCAATGCGTGCTTATTAAATGGAGCAAACTCAACGTTGTAGTTAAAAAATAAACATTCTACAAACGGGGGCAGTTCAATAACTCAGCTAAAAATGCTAGATATGGTGCCACCAGAATAAAATCAATATTAGTTGTCATACCACTTTTTACAGATATCTGACGATTAGTTCGTGTTTAACAGCCATTTACAGTAAACAACTTGTACTAGTTTCACTGAAATGGAAAAACGTGATTTTTGCGTTCTCATTAAACATTATTTTCTGCGAGGAACAACATCAAATACAAAACAAATATTCGACAAATATTATCTGAAATCTGTTCCATCAACCAACATGATTTACAAGTGGATTAATGTTTTCAGTTGTGATTGTACGAGCGTTCGCGATGATGAAGGGCCTGGCAGACCTAAAGATGCATGTACACCAGAAATGTTTACAAATGCGCACGATATTGTATTGGAAAATTGTCGAGTGAAGATGCGTTATATTGCGAAGGCTTTAAACTTGTTGATTGGTACGGTGGTTTCAATTCTACATGATGATTTTGATATGAAACAGCTTTCTGTAGCATAGGTGGCACGTTTGTTAAAAGTGGACCCTAAGCGTAAGCGATAAACGACTTCGAAATATTTTTTAATCGTGCTGCATTCGAATTTTATGCGTTGAGGTTTTACTGTTGAGGAGACTTTGATTCATCGCTATACTGCGGAAAGCAGTAACTAGTCCAAACCATGGATAGTGATGCCACCAGCTGGTAAAGTCATAGTAACTGTTTTTTGGGATGCTTGTGGAATCATTTTCATTTACTATCTTGAAAAACATAGAACAATAACAGTAGAGTTCTATTCATTGTTGTTGGTCCAGTTGTATGAAAAAATTAAGGAAAATTGGACACATTTGGTAAAGACAAAAATTTTATTTCACCACGATAATACTCTAGTACAGTATTTTTTAATCTTTTTGATACACGGAATCCTTTTTAATGGTCACTTTTATTGTGGATCCCCAGGTTTTTTTCAATAGTATGTTTTTAATGCAACAATGCAACGTAAGTTTTGGAACCCTGGGGTTCCATGGGACACAATTTAAGAAAGACTGCTCTACTACATCTTTAGTTATTGCGACTGCAAAAAACATTAATTGTATTTCAAAATTCTTCCACATGTCACATATTCACCCAGCTTGACTCCTGCTGATTATATCTTATTCCCAAAAATGAAAACCTAGCTTACTGGTAAGAAATTATCATCCAATGAAGAAGTGATCGAGGAAGTAGTTGTGTATTTTGCATATTTCGATAAATCTTAGTTTACTGAAGGCATTAAATGTTTTGAGTAACGTCCGAATAAGAGCATTGAGTTGGAGGAGGACTATGTTGAAAAATCTAATATTTGCAAACAATTACTTTGCACAATACAAATTAAGCTAACATTTGTATTCGCAATCAACTCTTGTACTTATGTTACAGTAGCAAACGGGGTTTTACCGCCGCGGTATATGCGCATTATACAAAATTTCTTGATATTAGTTACTGTTTACATATCCATCATGAGGGTTATTGGGATGTTCATAATCGCGACTAATTTAACTTAATAGAACACCAAAAGTTTAATTTTTCCCAAAATTTGAACTTAACAAAACAATATGTTCTCAAATGAGATGAGTTACAGCTAAATCTTTTAAACTTACAATATGGATCGGAAATTTTAGTTTGAATTATATTGACTGATAACATGAAAGGCAAATCAAGAACAAAGATGATTGATAGATACATAGTTAGCACTTCGTCATTATTTAATCTCACATTAACGTAGCCCCTAAGGTTGTAAATTGCAATAGTTTCATCTTCGTACCAGATTTCGCAATTTGGTGTACTTATAAAAGAAATATTCTTTATTTCCACACAAATATAATTTTGACTGGATCTGCTGTTAATTTCAGAAGTACAAAACATTGTTTAATACACAAAACTCACACCTAAAAAATTGTTGTCACTACCACTTATTCATTATGCCCTTAACTCTTTAAGTTTAAGAGAATTCCTCATAACATCCAGTCAGATTCTGTATTGAAACAACCGTAACTTAAAAACTTAAAATGAAGTCATCAACGTATTTGAAGGTGAAGAAACAGCCGTTCAATATTCGTGGCACTACTGTGTAGAGTAACAATAATTGCGTTTAAGTATCAGCCTATTGATGTCCTATGTGTTTGTTTGTGAACATTACCATCAAATATGAAAACACAATTATCAAAAATAAATGACAAATTTTTTAAAAACTCTTAAATTTAATTTAGCTAAGGGTAGAATTTGTAGCTAAAATGTATCTATATTATGCTAAATAAATGCAAAAGAATGTAGGTGAATAGTAATACTACATTCAATGATAGCACAACGTAACCAGCAGGAATGGTGATGTCTTTCATTTTTTCACCAAATTGGAAAAGGTCCTTGTAAGTTGATCTATTACTTAAGGCATCGGTTGAAATGTTAGCTAGATGTAATGCTTGCTTTTGTCATAGTTACAATATAAGATACGATTGGTCTAAGAGGTAAATTGGATTTTATGTATTTTCGGCAAGCCGTAGAGTTTGGTCGAAGTGCTATTTTACATTCTCAAAGAACTAACTTCCGATTTATTACAGAAGTTCTAGTTGTCTGACAAGAGAATTGTATCTGTTTTGAATAATATCAGTTGGAATATGTTCTAATAATTTATGTTGCCGTATGAGTAATTCATTGATATTTTTCCTTATACAAGTCGATCGTCATTAAAACTGTAACTTTACGTTATCTACCCTTAATTCAAAGACGCCAGAGTTATTTTTCAGAAAGATTTTCGTTTCATTGTATGGATTACTAGCTGTTTACCGCGGCTTTGCTCATGCGGAAGTCGATTTTGACACATGTGTGGAACTTTTGATTTAAGTTTTTATTACTTGTTAGTTTTGGGCCCGTAAATGTGCAGTTTTAGTTAGTTAATAATTAAGAATATCTTTGTATACCACATTGTGGCAATGTTTTTGCGTGCTAGCATCACCAGACTATTCGCGACAATCACTCATGAATAGGCCACATAAAACTGTCTGCCAGAAAAACAGCACCTCCTCAGATCAATTCCGGCTATTTTCAGTGTCTGTCCTTGCGCTTTATTTATAGTCATGGCGAAACAGACCTTAAAGGCGAACTGCAATCTCTTGACTTTAATGCGGTATTTTGATTGTATTAAGCCGTTATTTGTAATGTAGTGCCATGGCATAGATTTTTAGGGCTCAAATTCCTTAATAACATAACTGGTGCTACCTATCGACGGTCCTCTGCACGTTGGCATCGGTGCAGTATGCAGATATATTTTCATATAAATAAACTTTCACGCCTTACATACCTATTTCAATCTCTGCTTTCATCCGTCTAAGGCTGAATTTCCAACAACGCTACGATATCTTACAGTGGAAAGACATAACTATTTTAACCTCTAATTTTAATCGCTTTAGGGTTGATTGTTCATCCCCTATTTAACCCCCTTAACGAATGCATTTCTGAAGACACTGAAATTACTATACATGTATTATGTTTCTAACCAATATGAAATTTTATGTTTGTAATTTAAAAACTGACGACACTCCCACACAATACTTCAACCCCAATTTTAACCGCATAGGGAATGAATTTTCAAAAAGGCTGAAACAGGTACGCATCATTAATTTCTAACCATAAGTTTAAATATTAAATATCATGTTTCTCCTATATATCGCCCTTAGGGAAGAATTTCTCAAAATCCTTTCTTAGTGGGCGCTTGCGTTATAAAGTGAATGTACTGTCCGAATTTCATGTTTCTATTTTAAGTAGTTTAAGCTATGCGATGTTTAATCGGTCAGTTAGTCAGTCATTTCGCTTTACATACGTTTAGAATAGATTAATAAAATTGAATTTATTGAAGCAATGATGCTTGGTCAAAAAATTCTTAAGTTCAAAGGTGACTTGTATCTTGAGTTGAGATTGTTAGGTTGTATCATTGATAGTTTTCGAAATGCTCTCAGTACCAGCCAAAAAACGTCTTAAGTGTAGGTCATTCTTAGTAGTTGCGATTCAAAAATTTGTCCCTAACGATATAAAGTTGCTAATTTCTGTAGGAATATTGCCACGGATTCTAGCTCAGTAGCAAAGCGGTAGAGTAGAGGGGGTATAGTGTAGCTAATGTTGGTAAAAGGTTGTCTAAAAAAATGTACTTCTTGGTATATACCTCTTGGCTTGAATTAAGTCGAAGTCTGCTTAAGATAAAAATAAAGTAAACTAGAGAATAAATAGGCGCCAGTCGTTCACTTTAAAAGTCACAAACAACACCTGAACGACAAGATGTTCACTTAAGATAAACTTAATTACAGCAGGAACTCAGGATCTTGAACAGTAGACCTAAGAAAACCTGAAGAAAAGCAAATTAAGTAAAAGGAAGCTCGGTGAAATTACAACAAGGTAACTTAACAAGTAAGTAGGTATTTATTCGAACACCCAGTAGACTACTCACAATTTGCATAACATTATATCAACAAATAAAAATAAAGTAAAT